>LOJH01026780.1:0-14951 GCA_001685095.1 Ellobius talpinus
GTGGGGGGTGGCGTTAACGCTCAAGCCTCACAAGATTAATCAGCCTGCAGCTGGCCTCATCACGAGCACCCAGTACCCAACACCCACCTCCCAAGCCACACCCCTAGGAGGGGCTCTGTGTTGGGAATCTTCCCTGCCTTTCAAAGTCCCTACAGTGGCCAATCTAACTTGTGGGAGGATTTTGGGAACTAAGGCCAAGTTCCTTTTGCCTTTTCTGGCTCTTTCTTGGTGGTCTCAGGGACCCTGAGGATCAAGCGGCAATCCTGTGGTCTCCTTGGTTTTAGTCTAGCTCAGCAGCCCTGAGAGGAGGAGGAGGCCCTGGCCTGCCTGACATCCTGGCCCTAAAAGTAGAGCTGGTGTGAGACACCCCCAGGACCTGTTTACATGGGGAACTCAGAGAAAGGTGTGGCGAATTCAAATGTCATGCTCCCTGGCCTGCCCCTCCTGCTCACCCTGACATCCTAAGTAGAAACAGGACAAGTGCCTGTTAGTAAAGCCCTAAGGTGAGGAGCCAAAGTTCAGGCTCCTCAGCCAGACACCCCACTTTAATCTTCAACAAGTTGCAGTAAGTGGGCCTCAGGTTAGACCAGAAAATAGATGAGTTGCCATCTGCTTTCCTCTGCTTATCTTCCTCCAAACAAGAGACACCCCTGGCCTTGCAGAGGTCCCATTGGGTGAACTAACCTCTGTGCTTGCTTGGGCCTCCTGGGTAAAGAGCAGGGTGGTAAGGGGGAGGCCTGGCCTCTGGTGGATGTCAGCTGCTAAGTGGTGTTGGAATGGCTGTATGGGCCTGTTGCAAACAAGAGGCTGTGGAAAAACTGTTAGATCTGAGCGTGAGGATCCCAACTTCAGTGTCACAAGCTGGCGACTACCAAGGGTTGGTACAGCAAAGGGAACCAAGAAGGGAGTCCAAGAAGACAGAGGAGAAGGACCTAACCAGACATGATGGGCACTCCCGGATCTGAGCATTGTGTTGGTATGCAGGCTCTTAGACGAGCAAGGGGCTGCTCTTCACACACCGCCCCCCCGCCTCAGTTTACTCGTCTGTTACTGGCATCACATCTCCAAGATACCATGAGGGTTATATGAGAAGCCTGTGTAAAAACCTTGAGAACTCCCTCAACTAGTTGTGTGCGGGGATGCATGCCTATAAATAAGAGGTGGTTGTGAGTTTGAGGTCAGCTTGGGCTGTAGCATAGCATGACTCTGCTGAGACACACAGAGACAGAGAGAGCATGACCCTGTTAACAGAGAGAGAGAGAGAGAGACAGGGAGCACCACCCCTCATCCTCAGAACCACAGTGCACAAGAGAGGTGAGCGGGTGGGAAGAGGCAAAAGCCAAAAACAAAAGACGGTTTTCTAGACATACATAAGTGAAGGACCAGCTTCTTTTTGTGTGGGAGTGAGGCTTGCATATATGCATGCATCCATGTTTATATGTACCAGTACATGTTTGTACAGATGAAGGTCAAAGGTCAACCTCAGGTGTCATTGCACGCATGTATATGTACATGTTTATATGTATCAGTGTATGTTTGTCCAGATGGAGGTCAAAGGTCAGCCTCAGGTATCATTCCTCAGGAGCCATTAAAACCTGTTTTTTATTTTGTTTTGAGACAGAGTCTCACTGGCACCCAAGGCTCATCAATTTGTCTAGGTTGGTTGGCTGGCAAACCCCAGGAATTCACCTATTTCTACTTCCCCAGGTCCAGAATTACAAATGTATGCACCACACTCAGGTTTTTATTTATTTTATATGCCTTCATTGTATGTTAGTGTCCGTGGAGGCCTGAAGAGAACATTTGATCCCCTGGGACTAGCATTATAGATGTTATAAACAACCATGTGGGTGCTAGGAATTGAACCTGTGTCCTCTGGAAAAGCAAGCAATGCTCTAAACCACTATGCCATCTCCTCAGTCCCAATCATATTGCTTGCTTGCTTTATTTATTTATTTGTTTGTTTCGAGGCAGGGTTTCTTTGTAGTTTGGAGCCTGTCTTGGAACTAGTTCTTGTAGACCAGGTTGGCCTCGAACACACAAAGATCCACCCGGCTTTTTTTTNAGCTAGTTCCAGGACAGGCTGCAAAGCTACAGAGAAACCCTGTCTCAAAAAAAAAATTTTTTTTTTCAAGACAGGTTGACCATGGTGGCCTCAAACTCAGAGATCTGCCTGATTTTGCCTGGAGAGCTGGCACCCAAAGGCCTGCGCCCACCACTCCCAGCCATACTGTTTTCTTAAGAGTTTTAGGGCCTGGTATGGTGGCGCACGCCTTTAATCCCAGCACTCCAGCACTTGGGAGGCAGAGGCAGGTGAAATCTCTGTGAATTTGAGGCCAGCCTGGTCTACAGAGCAAATTCCAGGACAGGCGCCAAAGCAACAGAGAAACCCTGTTTCGAAAAGCCAATAAAAAAAAAAGAAGAAAGAAATGAAAAAAAGAAGAAAAAGAAACAAGAAACAAAAACAGCCCAACTCAAACTGGTTTCATGATTTCAAACACAGGTATAGTCAGTTCGCCCTTCTGGTGCCCAGCTTTCCTCACCGGAGTGGGAGAATATCATCTAGCAGCAAGCAGCCTTGGTTCTAGGCCTTTCCTGGGAGTTCAAGGCTCAGGGGAGGACTTTAGAGTGCTTCAGCCTTGTCCATGCCCACTAGGCTACCTTCCGCTGGGAGTTCAAGGCTCAGGGGGACTTTAGAGTGCTTCAGCCTTGTCCATGCCCACTAGGCTACCTTCTGCTCTTCTATCCACACCCCTTTCACCTCTGACCTTGGGGCCAGCTGCCTCTGTTGCTATCATTTGTTGTCATGGGAACCCTACAGTTATACAGGCAAGAGCAGGCCTAGAGCTCATAGCAAGAAAATCTGATGATACTGGGGTAGGAGAGTTGGGGCTTCTGTTCCTACTAGTTTGGCTTTCTCGTTGGGAAGAAGGCATTAGAAAAAAATGCATGACCTGGGGCCAGCAAAATGGCTCAGCAGGTAAAGGCGCTTGCCACTAAGCCTAACAGATTGACTCCTAGGACCCATACAGTGGAGGGAGAGAACCAATCCTGGCAAGTTCTCTGACCTTCACAAAGGTGCTGTGGGTGTGGCATTCACACCACCCTCCTCAATAAATAAATAAGTGTACTTAAGATTCAAAAAAAAGAATGACTTGGATATGAGTGGGCTACAGTATATGGGTGGGCTACAGTGCAGATAATCAGGGCCTGGGGTCCCTGAGTCTTGTTCCTCTCTGTGCCCACCTTCTCTTGACTTAGCTTTAGGTTGCTGGGGACCTTCCCATTTCCCTCACTGCCAACAACAACCAGATCTGAGCCCTGAGCTCAGCTCATTCTCAAGGCTAAAAATACCAGGAAGGCGGCAGCAGCAGCTCCCTAGACACCCCATCCACCCGCCCCTCACTCCCAGCAACACACACACACAAACACACACACACACACACACACACACGGGAATATACTTGTACTCACCCAGGCCCAGCATGGACCTTATTCCAAGGTGCTGTCTGAACTTAATCACATAGTGCTCTGCCTGAGCTTCCCAAAGTCCCCACTCTGTGTGAGGCCAAAATATGGGTTCTACTTCCTCCTCTGACCACAATTTGCTGTGTGATCTTGGGATAGTCTCCTGGCTTCTCTGAGCCTCAGTTTCCCTTTTTATGAAACAAAGAAGCTACATAGAGCTGGGCAGTGGTGGCACACTCCTTTAATCCCAGCATTTGGGAGGCAGAGGCAGGTGGATCTTTGTGAGTTTGAGGCCAACCTGGTACACAAGAGCTAGTCCCATCCAAAGCTACTGAGAAACCCTGTCTCAAAAAACCAAAAAAATAAAAAAAAAGAAGAGGCCCAGGGATGAGGAGGTCAGGGCCCTAGCTTCCTACCTCTAAGGCCCTCAGAAGCTCTCACTTTTTTTTTTTAAAGACAGGGTTTCTCTGTGTAACAACAGCCTGGAACTCACAGAGATCTGCCTATCTCTACCTCCTGAGTGCTGGGCTGCTCTCATTCTTCTTAAGTGGCTATGCCCTGAATCAGAGCAACCCTTCTCTAGCATACTTACTGAACTGGGGAGGAAGAGTGCTTGAAAACCCACAATATGGAAGCAGAGGCAAGAGGATCTCTGTGAACCTTGTCTATACAATAAAGACCCTGTCTAGAAAAAAGGGAAAAAAGGAAAGAAAGGAAAGGAAGGTAGAAAAGAGAAATAGGTATATAGATTCAAGTCCCATAAACACGGCAGAACGATCTTTATTTCTGGAGGCTAGTTGGGGAGAGACACGTTCCAAAAGAATTCTGGGATATTTGTCCATTAATTATTCTAGTGCAACCTGGGCAGTGGTGGTACATACCTTTAATCCTGGCCCTCCAGTGTGAGGGAGGCAGAGGCAGGCGGATCTCTGAATAAGTTCTAGAAAAGTCAGGGCTACACAGAAAAACCCTGTCTCAAAAACAGGTTGTTGGATGTTGTGGCCTGAGACCCCAGCTGGGGTCTACTGTGCACCAGATCATTCTTCCAAGAGAACCAATCCAGTGCCCATTAGTTTGGTGAAGGCATTTTCAGACTGTGAAAGGGTGCTCTTAGGTAAAACATTAATAAACTGCATCACATTGGTGGGGAAAATTAAATGTAAATTAGATAATTAAAAATGAAGCTGATGCCTGCTGCTTGGTGCTATTACCTCTTATTAAACGTTATGAGAGGTGGCCTTGGGTGGAGGCTGGTTGCAAGGTTCCCGAGGAGGGCAGCAGAGGCAAGGGGCTGCTGCCTACTGGAACCCAGTTTGGTTTTGCAGGTCCAGCAGGTGGGCAAACGGATGTTCCTGTATCTAATCTGCAGAGTTAGGGGGCCTGGGGTGTTCACAGCCCTGGGTATGGACCCACTTCTGTCTCTTAGGTTGTCACCTGCTGCTCACCAAGCCTCAGTTTCTTCATCTGTGAAAGAATGACAGTAACAAGTTCCTCGCAGCACTGGGGAGGATTGTGGATTCCAGACCAGCCTGTCCAGAAGACAAAACAAAGCACTGGAGATGCAGTCTGTTGGTAGAGTGCATGATTAGCCCTGCCAGAAACCCTGGATCCCCAACACTAAAACCAGACTTAATGGCCCAAGTCTGTAATCCCAGCGCTCTGGACGTGGAGGAGGCAGAGGTGGAGGCCGGAAAAATCAAAAAAATTCAAGGACATTCTCTGCTAGTTCCAGGACAGCCTGGGTTGCTTCAGGCCCTGAATCACAATACATAAAGGTTGGAGCCAGTCAAAGGTAGGGCACGTTGTGTTTGTTAAATATCCTTGATTACTAGTAGTATCACCCAAATCTTCAAGACAGGCCTCAGCAGCTGGTCCCTAGCTGACTACTAAAGACGGCACTTCCACATAGGCCGCCCTGTTAGCCACAACAAGGTATGGGTACTTCGGATGGATCTAAGCAAAGATGGAACAAGAGAGTAGAGTAAGGGTCCACAGTCTTCTGATGTAGGTGACCCTGGGACAGCCCTCCCATACAAAGGTCCTGTTTCCTGCCTCAAGATGTTGCCCTGGCTCCCTGTTATTATTTTTAATCTGCCCTGAGTTCTTGGCCTTGTGCTGAGTGTGGGGATCCCGAGGTGAATGTTTCCGCAGTGAGGGAGGCAGCCTCGGGTAATAAGTCCCAAAGGAGTGGCTATTCCGAGCAAGCCCAGAACAGGCAAGCCTGTGTGGAGGGGTTAGCATGTACGTCCCAGGACACTCAAGAGCTACTTTGTGGCTCCAGATTCCCCAATCCCCGACGCTGGCACAGGGGAAGCTGGGCGAGGCAGGTAGCGGGCCTGCAGCAGCCGAGGCAGGGAGGCTGGGAGCGCGGGCCAGGCCCTTGGTGGGCCGTGCAGGGTGCGCGCCGAGGGGGTGGGAACACGGAGCGTGTGAGTCACCGTTTCTGGGCCAGGCAGGCGGTGACTGCGGAGCGGGGGGCGCATTCCTGGCTGGCAGGGCGGCAGGCACTAATGTCTTTCCCACATGGCCCCGAGTTCCCCGCTCGGAACGATCACACGGGCAAGACGCTCCCGCGGCCACCCCCGCCCCAGCTGCCTCCTTCCCACACAACCGCGGAGGGGGAGGGCGGTGGCGAGGCGAGCGCAACTGGGTCTCCCGAGGTGGCCGGGACTCTCGCACGGTGCCGAGCTCCCTGGGAGCCACCGAGGACGGGACCGCCGTGGATCCTTGGCCAGTCTCAGTCCACCCTGTCCCAGCCTGCACACGGGGGGTGGGGTGGGGTGGGGGTGGGAGTGTCGGAGAAGCACTGTTGGCGAGATCACCAGTAACCGGTCCCCTGGGACCCACGCCGTCACCTCCTCCTCTTCTTCCCGTCGTGTCCTGTGGGCCAAGCTCTGAGGCTGAATGAGGCTGCAACGCATCCGGAAGGGTCTGGGGAGGGTGGTTCCCGGAAGAAGCCACACCCAGTCCCTCATTCCTTGGGTTGGAGGACAGCCCTTGCCAAGGCCAACGGGACTGTGAGCTCTGATTCCCACGCAGTTCTTGTCCCTGGGCCAGGCCCCTAGGGGGAAACTGAGGCTGCGAGGGCGGCCCACCCAGAGCTCCTTGTCTGTTGGGGGAAGTTGGCGGTTGTCCCTCCAGCTGGGCTCAGAAGCGCTTAATGAGAGTTAAATGTAGGGCGTGAGTCACCTCGGAGAAGGGGATGGGACCACCCTCAGATGTGAAGGGTGGAATAAGAGTTTGCCACACTGCCATCCCCACCCCACACCCTCTTCCCCTGCACCACATCCCTTAGCCCTTGGCAGGATGACCCTGTCACTCTGTGCCAGCCTCCCCCAAAAGACGGCTGTCTCAGAAGTAGGGGCTGTGGGGCAGTAGAGAAACTGCCGATTCCAGGGTGGGGCCCAGAGTGCTTGGGGATGGACTAGCACCTGGAATCTCCTAACTGTGAGTCGGGGGTTTGGTCCTCTGTTGGGATGGGGGCTGGGCAAAGGGCCCAGGCCACCCTGAAAATCCCCCTCCTGGCTGACTGGCCTTCCTCAGGCCACAAGGCTCTGACCACACAGGGTGTCTGTCTTACACCCCCACACCCAGCTCTCTCGGACCAGCAGAGGGACTTCCGTTTGTAGCCCTCATGACACGGCAGTGTGTGTGCATCCATGCCTCTGTGACTGGGTTATCTGTCTCTGTCACTGTGTGTATGACTAAATGTGCACTTGAGTATATTTATGTGTGGCTGGCTGCGTCCAAGTGGGCCTGGGTGTTGCAAGGTCTGGGGCGGGAATGTGTTTCCGCATGCTTGTCTCTGTGTTTATTGGTGTGTCTTTCTGTGTGACTGTGTCAACCTCATCCTATCCCTTGCTTCTCCTTAGAGCACCCCACTATCACCAAGAGCAGTAGGGTTAGGGAAGGGAGTCTGGGAAGGAGCTGTAGGGGGGATAAAGTACCCGCTGTTGCCTTTCTGAAATGGCCAGGCTGGGTAATCAACACGGCGGGTGGGTGTGGACGGTCAGGGGAAAGAGACCCCCCACCCAAGAAGGGATCCCTGCTCAGCAGTCCCCTCCCTGCTCCCTCTGCTCTCAGCCCAGCACCTCCTGGCAAGAGCTTATTTGCATGGTATTTACATTTCATTTGCATCGCGTTCAATTAAAAACCTGACCAGCTCCCGCCTGCCTGGCGCTGCCTGCCCAGCCTGGTGAAAATGTTGGTTGGGCACTGTCGCATGCCCCCCCCATGGACTGACCCATGTGGGAGGGGTCCTCCCTTCAGTGAGATCATCCTAGTCACCCACTCACTCCATGAGTGTAAAAGCTGGAAGGACAAATGGAGAAACTGAGGTCCAGAAAGGGCCACCTTGAGCTCCAGGCTAAGGGCTAGGCTCAGAGGTTGAAAAAAGAGTAGCAACAGCTGCCTCTCTATGGAGGAGTTGCTGCCCTAGTGTGGCCAGCACCTGGTGTACACTATCTCTTCACTATGGCACTACCCTTTGAAGTCTGGCCACCCTTGCCTTGTCCCTGTTTTACAGATGGGAATGCCAAGACTGGAGAGAGCGAGCCAAGTCTGCCCAGCTAACTCAGAATTCAAACCTCTGTCATTTTGACTCTAAGTACCTGCTCCAGATGCTAAGAAAGAGCAGAATTACAGAAAGGTTACTGCTGTCCTGGTGAACCTAAGGTCGTTAGCTCTGGATAAGCTGTCCCCCTATCCTGGAGCTGGCCCTGTGGTTCTCTTTGCTTTAGAAAGGTAACAACCACACCTAACTCCTGGCTAAAAGGTAGGGTGCACTTGGCCATAATCTTCCTTTTGGAAGACTGGCCTTGGGCTCTAACTCTGTAAAAGGCACATAAGGAAGGAAAAGAGTTGAACTAAGACTAGAAGTGAATGAAACCATCAGGTGGACCCATGGACACACCCAAGGAACCCTCACCACACTACCTTACTAGGGAACCTTGTGGAGCCTCCTCTCAGCTAGCAGAGCTGGGCTAAGGATGCTGTCCAGCAACTGAGCTCTGAGAAGTACTAGCTGGTGGAGGAGTCACGTAAGGCCCAGAGTCTGGCTATGAGACTAGGTTGCCTCCACTGCCTCCACATGCACACACACACATACATGCATGCATATATACCAACATATATCCATGATCATACAATCTTTTTTATTTTTTTGAGACAGCGTTTCTCGGTGTAACAATCCTGGCTGTTCTGGAACTTTCTCTGTATACCAGGCTGGCCTTGAACTCACAGAAATCCACCTGCCTCTGCCTCCTGAGGTCTGGGATTAAAGGCATGCACCAACAAGCCCAGTACAAACAGTCTTAAGGATAGGCTAGAATATGAGCTGAGAATGCCTGACACTCACTACGCAACTTCTCAACTGCTCACTTCTGTATGTCGTCAACCTTGGTTACTCTGGGGTAAAGGGAACACAACCCATCTCATTTTGGAATTATAATCCACTTTGGAACTAGGAGCGGAAGCACCAGAAAAAGGACCTTCCTCACCCCAGCTACCTCAGGGCTTTAGGGGATTCTTTGATTGGTTCTGAAATAGATGTGTGACTTGGATCTAGCCAATTAGGCTGAATTCCAAGGATTTGATTGGGGGAGTTCTCTGACCTGGCAGTTGCGGATTTGGGGACCATTACTTTTATTTATTTTTTATTTTTTCCAGACAGGATCACATGCAGGCCAGGCTGGCCTCAAACTTGATGCACAGCCAAGGATGTCCTTGAAATACTCATCCTCAGGGCTGGAAAGATGGCTCAGCAGTTAAGAGCACTGTCTGCTTTTTCAGAGGACCCAGGTTCAATTCCCAACACTCACATATCACACAGACATTCACAACTGTCTGTAATTCCAGTTGCAGGGGATCCCTGAAACAGATATACATGCAGGCAAAGTAACAATGCACATAAAATAAAAATAAGTAAATCATTAAAAAAATTTTAAAAATGAAATATTCATCCTCTTGACTCTACCCAACAAGTACTACTATTACAGGCATGAGCCAGAACATCAGGATCCATCATCATCATCATCATCGCCTTGGAAGAGCACTGACCTTGGGCTGAGAGTGCAGCTCCGTGGGAGAGCACGTGCATAAGGCTTTAAAGGTTACATCAGCAGTGCCTCTAGAAATATTGTTTAACCTTGCAGTAAGTCAGTCGGTTAGCGTTTTGTTCGAGCTGTGTGTGCTGGGTTTCGCACTTGCATCCGAGGTCTTGCCAAGATGGTACAGGCTTTGCCTGGTTTTGCCTCCAAGTCTTTGTTCTTTGCTTTTGCCTGGAAGCAGAGTGCCTTCCTCTCATTCTCGCTGACCAGCCAGACATGGGTGTGGGAGCCCATCTTGTCACCCTTTCTCTGGGAAGATCACTGCCCTCTGTGCCTTCTCTCTGACTTCACTCTTCTGGAAGACCTGGGACTTCTCACACAAGCCACTTGCGGTCTGTACCTACAAGGGCTTTGCTAATTTCCCTCTCTGTCCTAGCACTCAGGAGAATTAGGAAGATCACCTACAAGTTCCAGAGCAGCATGACTACCGAATAAGACCCTGTCCTCAAGACAAACAAACAAACAAAGAAATAGATTGCCTTTTCAGTCCTCCCACATCATAGTCCCAGCGTGGACTGTGATCCCTAAATGGCGTGAGCAGTTTTCTCTCCGGAGGGAGCACAAGTGATGAAAAGAAGCTGAGTGTAGGCATTAGGCAGGCTTGGTTCACATCCTGGTCCATGCCCAGTTCAGGGGACCACTTCTGGGAGCTGGTCATGGGAATAAAACTTAAGATGTCAGGCTTGGTGGACAAGCACCTTTACCTATTGAGCCATCTTCTTTGTAATCATAAGATCTTTGAAACAGAGTTCAAGGCCAGCCTGGTCTACAGGAGTTCCAGGACAGCTAGGGCTACACAGAGAAGAACTCTGCCTCAAAAATAAACAAGAATAAATAAATAAATGAATGAATGAATGAATCTTCGAAACCAGTCCCTACTTCTAGTGTTCTGTCCTTTACAGTATTTTAAGGAAAGATCTCCCTTTGTGGTCCAGGCTGGGCTTCCCTCAGCCTCCTGAGAGCAGGCACTATTGGTCTTGTTTGAAGATGCTGTAGCTAGGCATTACTTTGCAGGCCTACAATGGTACTAAGAGACTTGAGGCAGAAGATCCCACGAGCACAGTATTTTGACGTCAGCCTGGGCAACATTGGGAGCCCATCATATAAATAAGCAAAGCCAATCAAAGTCATGAATTCCTGTAATTCTAGCACTAGGAGGTAGAAGCAGGGTGATCAGGAGTTCAAGGCTAGCCTCAGCTACATAGTTCCAGGCCAGACCTGGCTATTTGCTCCTCAACACAGCCTGCCCCATACACATTTCCTAAATTTAAAACTGAAAAATGGAAAGTATTGGGCCTGAGGATGTAGCTCATTGGAAAGGAGCTGTTGCATAGCTTACTCAAGGCTCTAGGGTCAACCCCCAACACCATATACCCCCAAACCTGGGAAAGAACAGGGGTGTTGAGAGTTCAAGGACAGTCAGGGCTACACAAAGGAACCCTGTCTTGAAAAATAAAACAAAAAAGGATTGAATAAGCCTGCATGATAAATACTTAATACCTACAGTACACAGATTTTGTTTTGTGTTTTCTTCTTGTTTTGAGGCAGGATCTCATAGGCCAGGCTGGACTCAAACTCCCTATGTAGCTTCGGATGACCTTTAATGCCTGATCTTCCTGCCTACTTTTCCCCAGCTCTGGGATTACAGGTGTGATCCATCACACCTTGCTCAAAAGCCCACAGATATTTATTGGGCTTCCACACGTACATGGAGCTGAGGACTCAGCCGTGAAACGTCGAGGTCCCTGTCCTGGGAGGAGTGCGAAATGGAAGTTGAGGAAGCGGTGACTGCAGCTTGGAGCAGCCAATCAGGAAAGTGGGGTGGCCCTCCCCAGCCTGCCTGAGCTCTCCTCAGAGGTCCGGATCCCCCTAGCCCACACCCCTTCCTTACAAAGAGCCCTTGGTCATTCTTTCCCATTCCTCCCTTCCCTGTCGTCCTTTCCAGCCGGCGCCTCTCCGAGTTAATCTCCTCGCCCGTCAGGGGGTGACAGGAGGTGTCTGTCATTCGGAGCCGAGGCAGTCAGCCTCGCTGGCTAATTGGGGCGCGGGCGCCCAGAGCACGGGAAATGGCCGGAGGGAAGGAGGGGGGAAGGAGGGAAAGGAAGCCGTCCTCACCTCCTCGCAGCCGGCTTGGAGCTGATGCACATGGCTCCTTAGGGGGAAAAGAAAACAGAGAATGAACTGTGGGACGGGGGGCTCTGATCTTGGACAAATTGCTACTCCTCTCTAAACTCTATATTAATAATAATAACAGTAAGCCTTTACAGAGAGTTGCTGCACAGATCAATATGTCTATTGAAAACCTCCAATGGAATTTTTATAGCAATTGGAATTCTAGCCACACTATTCCCAAGCACCTGAGCACCCTCTTGTACCTCTCCCAATGCCTCCATCCACCATGCTCCCCCTGGTCCAGACCCTCCAGCCTCACTGCCACTAAATGCTTCCTGCCTCAGGGCCTTTGCACTTACCCTTTCTGCTCTCTGGAACATTTGCCTCTACCAGGTCCTGGACCACCTTATCCAAAATCACTTACCTCTGGTTACCCTGCTACATCACCCTGTTATATTAGCTGGTTTCATACACTGACAGACATAATGGGAAACTATTCATTTACATATTTGTCTGTGATTAACTGCTGAAACCTCAGCGCTTCAAACGAGGCTTTGTTTATGGAGGCCCATAAATAGTAATTAAATAAGTGAAATTTCTCACAGAAATGTAAAAAACTTGCTAGTTCCCCCTTCTAATAGGTTTGTTTATGTGCATGAGTATTTTGCCTGTAGGAATGTGCACCACATTCATTATAATGTGTATGTTTTTTCAGCCTGCATGTATGTGTGTGCACCACCTTCACGCCTGATGCCCATGGAGGTCAGAAGAGGGCATCAGCACCCTGGAACTGTAGCTATGGATGGTTGTGAACCACCATGTAGGTGCCAGGAACTGAACCCAAGTCCTCCGCAAACGCCACTAGTGCCACTCAGCCATCTGTCCGTCCCCATTCTGAGGTGAGGAAACTGATTAAGGAGATTATGAATTTTGATAATTGGGAAGGAACCTCAAAACTAGGGGCCTTATGTATGTTAGGACTATGTTCCTGACCACCTGACCACTTCTTTGGAGGCTGAGGCGATGGGGCAATGCCTTGGGCCCATGCCAGGCTGGCAGGTTTCTTGGGAGCTTCATTTGGAAGCCTAGGGAGTTGCTCCTGGGTTTGAAACCAATCCCAATAGCTCTGGGCAAAATGGATGGATGAGTCCTAAGGGGCTTTCACACAGTCCAGGAGGGAGGGACCAGGCAGGGGTCCACATCTTCCTTTCCTGTCCCTTTTACCTGGTGAAGTGCTGCCTCCTGACCTGGTTGCAATCCAGCCCTTGACACCTCTTCTCTCCCATGCTGTTTCTACCATACGGAGGCTCCCTGCCCACTGTGCCTAAGTCGCTCAGACCTGTCCTTTAAAGCCTAGCATCTATGCTGCCTCCGCTAGAAAGTTTCCCAGGCTGCTGTTGGTGTGGTGGCATCCTGCCAAGCAGTCAAGTGCTCTGTCATCCATCACATGGTTGGTGCAAAGTCACTCATTAAGCCTCCTGTCCCTTCATAAATGCAGGTGAACCCACAGTTCTGGGGCTCTGGATCTCTAATTTCCCCTCAGGTATCCAAGCCTAAAATCTCCATGTGGAAGCCGGGCAGTGGTGGCACATGCCTTTAATCCCAGCATTTAGGAGGCAGAGACAGGTGGATCTCACTGTTCTTACAGAGAAACTGTCTCAAAACAAACAAATAAATAAAAATATGTCAGAATGTTTTAGGAGGTCCTGACCTGGTTAAAAGCCCAAGCTATACACTAACTTTCCGCCATCCCCCCTCATTGCAGCCAGCTTCCTCCTTTCTAGACCTTGATATCACCCATCCCCTTTCTTCCTGCCTTCCTCTCTTCTCCCAGGCCAGCCTATCAGAAGGTGCTATAGGTGGGAGGTGGGGAGAAGCAGACTGGCAACACGTGCAGCAAATGCCTCTGTTCCCTTCTTACCCTCTGTCCGAAGCTGCAGACCCCACACGCTCTTCTTGCATGTCCATGTGCATGAATTACTGCAGGTATGCATGCTTGCTAGGTTCCTTAGCTCTCCCATTGCCTCAGCCCTCTCAGGATGGAATAGGGGTGGGGTGGGGAGACAGATGGGAAGCTGCCAAGAGCCCTCTAATCCCCCTCACGCAATCCCAAAAGTCCACGAGTCCTAAGAACCTCCAGCCCAAGTTGGGGGGTCAGCAGAAGGACAGGTAGGGAGGCCAGGAAGTAGGGTGCCAGGGCCTCTGTTCATTTTGATGTTGTGTGAACGACACAAAAAGCAGATACAAATATTATGCAAAATAGAATTTTCTTTTTCTAATCACCTGTTCTGCAGTGTTCTGAAATGGACTGCAGAACCCAAGGGGAGATGTGGACAGATATAGGTGCTTTGTGGGCTAGAGATCACATGCAGGCTCCCTGCTGCCATAGCTCCAGGCTCTACCCCTGGAATGCAGGTGAAGCTCCTGTCCTTGATTCCAGCTGCTCTGCAGGTGGAGAGGGCACTGGGCTGATCTATCTCCAATGCTTCGGGGACCTTTCAGAGCCATCCATCCATTTAATGGTGTGTGAGACAGATCACAGACTAGCTAAATTCTTCTGTCCTGGCCTCTGCCAGACCTGGGTTTGATTCCCAGCACCACCACTTAATCCTGTGTCCTTGGACAAGGCAAGTCCCCAAGATGTCTATGAAACTTCTGTTTATTTGCTCATAAATTAGGAACAATAATTGGACAAAGCTCTTGTAGAGTGTTTGCAAAGACTCTCTCAGTGACATATGTGGTATGGGTGGACCAGGGCAAGTGCCCGGCCCTGGGTAAAGGCTCTATAAATGGCTTGTTTTTCCTCCCACACCCCCAGCACTGTGGGTTGAAACCAGGGCCTTCCACATGCTAAGCAAGGCCTCTACCACTGAACGTCACTTCAACCCTCTTTTTACCTTTTAAGGCTAAGTAACTAAGATGAGGATAGATTCAGCTTCGTCTGTAGTTCAAGCTCACCTTGACTTTACCATCTTCCTCCCTCTGGAATAACTGAGATTGCAAATCTGATTAATTACTAACTGGGAGTTCCCAGAAAAGCACAGGATCAGGGTAAGAAGGGGAGGGTGGTGTCCTTGTGCCTCTCTGTATGTGAACATGCACGTACCCCTGGAGAAGTGTACTACAGTTATAATTGATATTTACAGACTTTTAGCTCAGAGGTAAAATGCATGCCTAGCATATGTGATATAAGGGCTTCCTTAAGTTTAATTTTCAGGGGCTGGAGAGATGGCTCAGAGGTTAAGAGCACTGACTGCTCTTCCA
>LOJH01026781.1:0-18280 GCA_001685095.1 Ellobius talpinus
TGCTTGTTCAAATCTCATTAGCACTTCGGGGTCAGCTTGAGTCTACTTCTCACACAAAGTCTACAAGCAGCCTCCACTGGCCATTCTTTTCTCTGACCCACAACCCTACAGTTTGTCTGTATTGTTTACAGTAAAACCTGGCTATTTTTTTCTCTGCTGTTTCCTGTTTCATACACACAGATCCTGTTTCTCTAATAACATTAGCAACTTCTTTTATTTTTTCTTCTTCACTGGTATCATCTGTGCATGCACAAAACCATGTGACTCACATCTACTGGTGGCTAGACAGATGGCTCAGTGATTAAAAGTGCTTGCTCCTCTTGCAGGGGACCTAGGGTCAGTCCCAGCGCCACTGTGACTTTCACAACTGCCTACAATTCCAGCTCCAGGAGATCTGATGACTTCTTCTGATCTCCTCGGACTCCTACACACACTTGGTGCACATACATACACTCAAGCACAGATTCATAAATAAAATCAAATAAAAAATTTAAAAGATTAAAATTATCTTTGCAACAAAATTAAATTGCAAAGCTATGAAGGTGGACACCTGGCTAGAAGTTTTGTTGAGAACAGGACACGTGTTTCTATCCATAGCTAAATGACTTCCTGAAAGCAACAGTTTTTCATCCTTCAATTATTTCACAGGTACTTGATGAACCTTATGATGCACCAGGCATTATTCCAGTCATTAAGATATGTGGTGACTGCAAACTTGCTTTCTATAACAAAACAATGCATATGTGCATGGGATTGTTTTTACCAAACATCTCCATATGCGTTAGCTACCCATAATGTATTATAACCAAAAGTCAAACCTTGGAAAGTCTTCTCTAGGGCCAAGTGGTCAAAATCAAAACTAAGTTATTTTTATCTTAGTTTCTCCTGGAAAAAAAAAGAGGAACAAAACCCAACCCCATCTCCAGATATGGACAAACCCATCCTTCCAGCCCCACCCAAGATGCAATTTCCTGCAGAAAAGATTTATTTTGGCTCACAGTTTCAGTCCATCGTCATAGGGAAAGCAGAATTAATGGCAGCAAGTGTGCATGGTGGGGAAGGGGAGAATTCCACATTATGGTGGACTGAGAAGCAGAAAATGAAGCTTGGACAAAGTAGACTGGGCTACAACCTTCCAGTGGTTACCTGTAGCAGTCTCCTGGGGCCAGTGAGGACCACCTCCTAAGGGTTATACAGTTTCTCCAAAGAGTATCACTATCTGTAAACAAGTGTTGAACACATAAGTCAGCAGGGGACATTGCAGATTAATACTGTAACACTTTGCAGAAGAAGGACTGCAGAGAAATGAGAGGCCACAGCCAATCCCAGCCCAGCCTGGTCCAACTGGCTTCATCTTATTCACACAGAAGAGGAAGCTGCCTCCACATACATAATCACTTCTATCCCCATTTTCTGCAAGACAAAGCCCACCTAACATACAGTCTTAGAGAGAGAAGGCCTGAGAGACAGATGATAAAACATGGTTGCAAAAGAAATAATTTATTGTAAATTCTTCTAAGGCATTATATATTAAAATTCCTCATTACTTTCCAAAAAGTACAGGCATAGAAAGGTTCACATTTGATGTAAAAAAAATAAAGGGGAAGAAGAAAAATCCACCCATTTCAGTAGTTTAAGGAACTATACTGAAAATGAAACAATAAATTACTATATAGAAATTATTATTACTATAACATATAGCAGATAAATAAAGCAAATTCACATTGTTCAGAACCCTACACTTGATGCAGACTCATACATAGCTGTCTGCCACAGTGACCTGCATCCATGGCTAATCTATCTGAGGTATCAGGCTGGGAAATTTCTCATTCCACAATGAAACTCTCTCCCCCAGAATTTCCAGAAAGACAATTTTCCCAACAAAACAAATATTCTATTCCCTCATGACAGGCATTCTCTATCTACAGGTGACTGATACAGTCACTAACTTCCACGTGGCCTTCCAAAGGACAGATATGCTTCTTTTGACAGTTTCAAAAGGACAGAGAGTCTCTGCTTAGCAATCATCTGCAGTAAGACACACAAGTAACAAGTCAAGAAACTGTGTCCTACAGAAAGGCTGGTGACACCAGTCAATGCAAAGCCAGTATGTGGTATCATTGCAGAAATTAAACAGTCCTAATGATCCTTTGATGAGTTTTACATAAAACAGCAATGATAGTAATAAAAACCTGAATGACTGGCAAACTTAAAAGATGGCAGCATGTTCAAAACTCACAGACTTATGTTTTCCCAAAAAAGATACTGAGGCATCTCAGGAACAATGAAGAGAAGAAAAACAAGATGCATCGAACTTATTTCTGTAAGTAACACTCAGTGATGTGACTGAGCTCAGTTGTTCATACACCTAGGTGTAGGTGATGGAGGTAGATGAAGACTTATGGTCCTTAGGTCTTAGAAGGACCTTCCTTTGCTTAGAGGTCCATCTAATATAATTGTGAGTGGAGAGAGGGCTTGAATGAACGATTGGCTCGGTTCCCCGTCCCCTGACTACTTGCTTTTGCCTTGCCCCATTAACACAGGTTAACAGCCAGGTACTCTGCTTGTACTACAGGAAAAGCATCCATGCTCGAGCAGAGGCAGCCAGTGCTTCAAAGGCAGCAGGAATCTTGGATTGTGGATCTTTGGTTTGCCCCAGACCTCATCTAGTTCTTGAATCCAGCTGGGACAGCTCTCACGAATTCAGCAAATGGAGCCAGGCTCCCTATTTGTGCAGCATGAATGGGAGGACTGTCTCCTCCTGCTGGTCACTACAAGGTAAGTTTTTGAATTCTCTTCCTTCTGAAACTGCAGAGCATTGCTTTCTGACACAGACCAACCTCCATCACTTCATTCTAGAAAGAAAACAAAGACAAACCAAAGTTACCGCCATGCCTAGTTTCCTCTGTCAGCTTGACCCGAACTGGAATCACCTGAGAAAAGAATCTCAATGAGGGGTTGCCCAGGTCAGCTTGGCCTGTGGGCCTGTCTGGGGGTGGAGGTGCTGTGTTGACTGCCTTAATTAATGTGAGAGGACTCTGTCTGAAAGGGGGCAGCACCCCTCTGCTGTCTGGAGCTCTGGATGGGGTAAGAGTAGAGAAAACAGTTGAGCACTGAGTGTAAGTGCATTCATTTCTTGACTGTGGTTGTGATAATAATGAGAAACCTGAAGTTCCTGCTGCCCCGAGTTCCCTGCAATCACAAACTGGAACCTGAATCAGGTTTTATCCCAGCAACAGAAGTGAAACTAGGCCAGTCACTAATTTTCAGAAACCAAAATTATTTTCAACATTTGTTGAAACATTTGGCTTTCTGGAATATATAATAGTCGATCAAATTGGAATGGCCATTAATTATGAATAGAGAAACTTTACTCTCTGTGTGCATGCACAAATACACACATGCATATAGGTAGAATACATGCAACACACTGGATACTCTTCAAAAGGCAAATAGCATTTCCCTTTTTGGATGCTAATTTATTTGCAAAATAATTTATATTTTTATTTGTAAACTAAGTGGATATTCATTTATTTTGGTATGATTGGATACAAATATGTGATAGTCTTTTGGATAGTGAAGGCATTTTGACATTTGACCCTTCTTTGTACTCCAACTGTGGCAATAACTAACGGATGATCACCTCAAACCACCTTCAGCGTGCCAGGAGAAACAGACAAGGGACATGGTGGCTTAGGTGGTGGTCCTCACATTGGCCCTGGTGGACACTACAGGGAGAGTTTGCTGTTCTTTGTGCGGTGGCCAGTCCCCAAGACCTACTTTTTCCTACACTGCTTTCTCACTATTCCGTCTGCTTACAGGCTGTAAGCTCCAGAAAAAGAGACCGGCTTGTGTTAGAGTGAGTAGAATAATGGTTTGACACAAGGCAAGGCAACAACACAGCCAAGCCAGGCCATCTGCCCCAGTCCATTGGCTTAGCATTCCAGGTCCTAATTCTTTGCTTTCTCTACTTACCATAGAGCAAGAGAGATTCTGGGTCCAGCCCGAGACTCTCACAACTAGACAGATTCTTATCATGGAAATTCTGTCTCACAATGCCAAGCACCAGCTCTTCACTCATCATGAACTCCATGAAGCCATCATCCTCAGCTGGAACTCCGAACTGCAAGTGATAGGTTACCGTGGCATTTTCAACGCTGGAGGCCAAATCATTGAAACAGACAGACAGACATTACAGTGAATAATGAGAATCACAGTGAGGCTCGAAAGCCACTTTTAGCGTTAACATTTCTTTCGCTCCATGTCTTCCTGTAAGCAGCTTCAGAGGGCGCACTAGCCTAAGAGAATGCACTGCCCTTGACCCCGCCTCCTCAGGCTATCACACAACCATCACCAACTGCTCACACTTTAGGGGTCCACCTTTGAAAGGGAAGGACACAGCCCAGCTATATAAAGAAAGACTGAGAGCTGGCACAGCACCCACCTACATGAGCCTTTCATCCTGTAGGGCGAGCAGGAAGCCTGGCCTCTCCTCTTCCTCTATGTTCACCTCCCTGTTCTCAGTGTGGCCACTATGTGTATCCATCAGAGCTAGTCAGTTTAATGAGTTCTTTAAAAATGTTTATTTATTTATTCTTTCGTAAGTTCTCACACACACATGCGCGTGCGCACACACACACACACACACACACACACACACACACACACACTTTGATCACACCCTCCCCCAGGTTTAACCAGTTAACCTATAATATGATCTGAGCCAAGGCTCATTACCCTGAGCTAGCTCCAGACTTCACGATCCACCCCCCTAAAAAAATGCCCTGTGCTGCAGCAGTGAGTCCTACCTCCTGTGTTTGGGGGTAATACCCCCTATATCCACTTCCAGAGCCCCCTAAGACATGATGACAAACTATCAATCTTCTATTAATGAAACCTAAGGAATTTCCAACCCCAAAGAGGCCCTAACCTTTTCATCTTTCAGCACACATTTTGTCCAATTTTTTATGGTGTAAATAATTATAGGTCTATCCTTAATTAGTAGCTTAAGCTGCCCTATAGAGGCTACCTCACAGTTATTCTAGTTATATGATTAAGATGACCCAGATTAGGCTTAGCAATAAAAAAATCAATAAACAGTCACATCAGAGAGATTCTTCTAGGCAGAGTATTAGAGTCTTCAGTCTCTGGAGTTAATCAGGCCACTGCCCTGCTAAGGATAGGCAAAGAGCTCCCTCTTGAGGCCAAATGTCACATAGGCTATTACTATCTGTACATTTTATAATGCAGGGGACAACTCAGTTTGCAAACTTTCCACGATAGCAAAGAAGTGTGCCAAGCTCAGTGAAGAAATAAATAATGAAGTTTAGACTCTCACAAAGCCCAGGTACCAGGATGCCACTAAAGGCAGTCTCAAAAGCCCATTTTCTGTCTCCAGTCCATTTACCCGACTTTGAGAGTGACCTGAATTATCTCCTAGCAATGTGATTTATCACGAGGGAGGATGGACAGGCGGGCAGACAGCAGTTCTGTATGCGCACTGCTTAGGACATGCGCTAGTTGATGAAAAGGACCTGAGGTGGATTTCAGATCAAACTGGAGGCAAAGTGAGAGCATCAAGCTGCCCGACCCAGTCTGAGAACTCCATCCCTGTGACCCCTGTCTCCCCAACCCCAAACGCCACCCTCCCAACCCCCGGCTGATTTATAAAAGGCAGAAATTTGAGAGCTGTTTTTCTGTGGGCTTTACCACAGCAGCCCACCACTCGAGTGGGTCTAGCGACTGATACAGCAAACAGTATTTTCAGGTTCCTGTTGGGCCAGCCTGGTCTGAGGTAAAGAACTCTCTGTAGATGTGTGTGAGGTCCAGCTATGTAATTCTTCCTTTCCTGCTTGCATTTTTGTGCCAGTCACTTAGGATTGGAGGCAATATGGTCAGAACTGGGCAGTGGGTGCCTACAGAGACTTATGAAGAAGAATGAAGACAGCCTTAGACTTCAGATACTTTCTCGTCCTCCCCCATCAGGTCACCACTGGTGTTAGATGCTTCCCTCAATTCCACCGATATCATGAGCTTGAGTGGGAGAATCTCAGTAGATAACACTGACTTTGATGACCACCTCTCAGTGACACCTGAGGAACAAGTGACAAGGCTTTGTCACATAAATCTTGTTTAAAATACTTCCAGTAATCTCTGCGATATAAAACTATAATTAATTAAATGACTCCTTACACACACACACTTTGGGCTATATCTCCAAACTATTAAAAATTTTATGGAATTAAAAAATGTATATATATATATATACATGCACACTGTGTATAGTAAATATGTACACAGAAAAAATCAAGGCAAACTGTTGGGGTTGTTAATTGTGTAGAAGTGAGTGTAATTAGTCATTGGTGGCAGCACTAAAGAAAGGAGGCAGAAAATAGACTTGATTGACAGGTTTGTCTCTATATTCTTGCTATTAAATGAGAATATAATCCTAGATCTCTTTTGTGGCACATAGATTGTGTCACTTCTGGTCCATCACTCTCTGAGATTTATGTCTATTTCTGACCTAGATTTATGTCTATACCCATCATTTCCATTTTTTCTGCGTTGTGAGATACCAGCTGAGCTAAGTGGTTTCCAGGACCTAGTCCAGCACTTCACTGTGATTCTATTATTGGCCCCTTCCCTGCACCAAGACTCATGGAAATCACTGTGGGTGGGTAAACAGTGATGGGTTGGCAGGTGGGTGGGTGTTCTTCTGAGCAAGAGGCCAAGTTCTGTGCTCTAACCCTTGGAGGCCCGAAAATGTGAGCCTGTTTCCACGTTGACCAAAGGTCAGAGGGTTGGAGTTTTACTCTAGTTCCTTAAAGGTTATCGTGCTTCTACCTCAAACAAAGGTCCCACCTATTTATTGAACAGAGAGTTCTGCTCTCTCAAGGTTATTGTCAACAGGTGTGGCTAATGGCCAGACCTTGTGCTCCAGGAATAGAGAAGTAGTTTGTTCCTACCTCAAACAAAAGTCTAAGGATCCAACTAAGTTCCAGTTCCCTTTATAGAGATAACTTTGGATTCCACCCAGGGAGTGGTTTACCTACAGAAATATTTTGGTCTAGGGTGTAAGCGTGACTTGTTTTGTTCTAGCAATATAATGTTTAACTATGAATGTAGCCTGTGACTTTGAATTGGTATGTTTATTTTCTTGTATTGTGTTAATGCAGTCTTTCATCTTACTCCTACCTTTTTGGAGTCAGGGGTATTTTAAGCAGTTGGAAATTAAATGTGGGCAAAATGGGCGATATTTCAGTACTCACCGGATTTCCCTCCCGATACTATCCTACATGTTTCTCCGTTTTATTATTTTCATTTGCATCTTCATATTCTGTACTTCTAATCCCCACGCCTTTAACCTGGCAAGAGGTATTTTTGTTGTGGTTGGTCCCCAACATTACCTGAAGTCCACGATGTCAACAGAGGTGAAATAACGACTCAGCGATGGTGACTGTGTATACACATTGGTGAGCTAAACACACAGCAAGAAAAAACACACAAGTCACTGGTGATCATCTCACAAGTCAGCTACAGAAGGAAAGGACTTCCGAACAAAGGGGAATTCACTCTGGGTAGGCATTCACTTATGTAGGAGCTCTAGACTAAGAGTAAGACAGTGGAAGCCGACCACAGCTCAAAGCTCAAGCTAACACTCAGTGAGTTCAGTGTTCAAAATAGAGTCTCATTGAGAGTCAAGCACATGCCTATAATCCCAGCATTCTGAAAGCTGGGGAAGCGAGTTCTAGGTCAGCCAAGACTGCACAAGACTCTGCCAAAAATAAATAAATAAATAAATAGATAAATAAATAAATAAATAGATAAATGAATAAATATGGGCTTATTGATAAGGTCCAAGTAACTCACTGGGAATTGTCTACATCACTTAGGAGTTGAGCTGACACTTGGTATCCTCAGTGGTACTATGGTCAGTGATCCTCAAGCAGAAGCTCACAGCAGCACCACAAACTGCTTGGGGAGTGAGGGGGAAGAAAAGGGGAGGGATCAGTTCAGCACAAGCCACTCAGCACCAGGGACATCACTGGTCGTGGGCTTCTTTCTTTCTTCTGCAGAACTTCATTGGTAGGAGAAAGATTTATCCTGTGTGTCAGGTCCAGCACTTCCCCAGGCAAGGAAACAAAGTGATGAAGTTCCAAAGATATGGAGGCTTTGCAGTAAAAATTGTATGCATCCTAAATGTCCATGTTTCCACCACCTGTGCCTCATGCTTTCACATTTGGCTGTGCAATAGCTCCAGAGTCTATGATTGGTTATTATTTCCTAATAAACCAATTTGTGGGGTGAAATTACCAAAAAGTCAGAAATATAGAAATGAGGCTGTAAGGGTAGGTAGAGGCTGCAAAACCAAAATGAGGCCCATGAGACTGGGCAAATGAATCTGGAAGAGAGCGGAGATGGGGAGACCAATAGAACACGTGTGATGGGAAGGAGGAAGGGAATTAATTCTACGGAAAGACCACTACAACAAGGATGGTGGTGAGGAGACGGGAGAGGAGCTAGTGAAGAAACAAAACTGTGTGCATATGAAAATACTACTTTTTTTTATTTTGTATTCTAATTAAAAATTGTCAAAATGCATTTGATACATCTAAGATCCTCAACGTCTAGCCTAGCCCAGTCTACTTGAAAGATGCCCAAAACACTGTCTTTTGTCGGCCTACAACTGGACAGACCCATGTAACACAAACCCGTTTTATAATAAGGTGCTATACTCATACAAATTGTCTAAGTATTGTCATTAAACCCCAAACCAGAAAGGCTGTATATGTGCGATTTCCCACCACCAGAAGTCTGGAAACCATAAATTAAGTATTAGGCATTCTTTCTCCCTTCTGTGGCACTGACCAACACCCTGACATTGGTATGCATCCTTTCTTCACTTATGCTTAGAAATCACTATTTCTTATAGAAATCATAACATTTTATTTATGTTCAGACACGTTCTTAACAGCTTGATCAAGCTGGTCTCGGATTCCTGACTCAGTATCTTCCTGCCTCACATTCCCAGGTAGCTGAGACCACAGATGAGTACCATTGTGAGCAAATTAAGACTTACGTTTTTTTCTTTCGCTGAAAATTACATTGAGATTCATGTCTAAGAAACATCTCAGTGAAGGCCCTTCAGTCTCCCACAGAGACTGCATTACATCATTACCCCAGTTCATCCGTTTCCCCACTGATGGCCATGTGACTTCCTTCCAGGTTGTCTTTACCATAAACTATGCTGATGCAATCATCCCCAGACATTTCTGTGCAGCTCTTTGTTCATGTGAGAATCTCCCCGAGGCACATGGCAAGAAGTGGAACTACTGGTCCAAAAGCAGCTGCATCTTCAACTCAGCTCATTCCTGCTGATTGTTCTCCATTTTGCTATCCTCCTTGCACTCATTCCTCCTCCACTCCCCATACTCCTACCAGACTTAAAATCTTCCCAACTTTGGGGACGTAGGACCATGTGTCACACTGTGTATACTTCCTATCCTACTACAGGGGGTACCTTTCTAGGTGTTCAACTCCCTCAGACCTCTTCCCTCTGAATCATCTGTAATTTCCTTTTCTTAGCTTTTCCCTATCTATTTGGAGTAGCTGGTTTTATTTTCAGACAGTAGTTACTGGCATTATGTGACATCATCATTTTCTGGCCTTGAAAAATTATTTTTGCTTTCCTGTGCATTTTGTCTGCATTTGTCTGTACGGGTACTGCACAGGCACATGTCGTTCATGGAGGCAGGAGAAGGCATCGGATGCCCTGGAGCTAGAATTACAGATGTTGTGAGCTGAAATGTGAACACTGGAAACCAAACCTGCGTTCTCTGCAAGAGCAAAACGTGTTCTTCACCACTGTGGCATCTCTACAGCCTGATTTTCCAAACTTTGATTAGTCCTCCCATCAAGGTTCAAAGATACAAATCCTAACTCCTTTGTACTAGAGAACACATGGCAGATGAAATTTACAGTGTTCCTTCTGCATTTACATTGGAAAATTAAAACACTGTTCCCCAACGCACTAGTTCTAGGGTAAGTCAGCAGTGGGCTGGGATCTGGTACCACTTTCAGCATGAGCACAGCTCTGGAATTAAAGTCACAGCTACATCAAAAGCAAGACTGGACCCACTCCTGCTCAGCCTGCAGCCTCCACCTGAACACTGTTCTGGGCTTCTCACTTCACCAGTGGTGAGCTTGTGGTGAGCTAGCCATCTCCAGGTATACCAGGAAGGCCTGGTGAGCCATGAATTTATCCAGTAGTAAGCACTGTAACATACAACACTCAGTAGAACCCTATGAAGGTGCACACCTTCCTTCCTACCTAATCTCAAGGAGGTTACACAACCAAGCACTCCCACCTAACTCAGTGGAAATCCAGTAGTACTCAGGGTTTGTACAGTTCTAATCCTAGAAATGGAACCTTTAAATGAACTCCACATGAGAGGAATTTTGTCATTCCCTTTCTACAGATTAAGAACCAGTATTCTAAGAGGTTAAAAACTTGCCAGTTTCTTCATACACAGCTCGTAGATTCTGAGGGCCAAATTCACTTTTATATGTGACAGACATGAAGCCCAGGTGAGGGATGTGTCTTTCACTGAAGTATCAGGAAAGGAAAAAAATATAACACGATAAGAGCTTCAGGGGGAAAAAGCAGTCATCTCAGTTCTTGAGTTCCAGTATGAAGAAGGTGGATGATGGACAAGGGGAAATTCAGGTTCTAGAAGGCAACGTTCACTGCTCAGAATAGAGGGAAGGAGATGGTAGTTAGAGGATGCTACAAAGGATGTTTTCTCAAGCACTAAAAATACTGGTAATTAATAGTAACCAGATGCCTCTCTTCTTGTAGACTGTGTCTATCGTTCTTCATAACAGCTTACACATCTATGTTTTGCGTGTGTGTGTGTGTGTGTGTGTGTGTGTGCATGCACCTGCCTGTATGGAGGCCAGAAGTCCTCTTTCTCTGTTGCTCTCCACTTTGCCTTTTGAGCTTTTGAGCTAGTGTCCCTCCCTGAATCCAGAACTCACCAAACAACTAGACTAGGTGACCAACAAGCTCTAGGGGTCTTCCAGTCTCCCATTCCTGACTCACTCACCCCAACAATAGGATTATAGATTCAGGCATCCATGCCTGGCTGCTTTACATGGGTTTGGGGGATCCAAATTCAGGTCCCCATGTTTCATCAGCCACCTCCCCAACACCCAACATTATTTCCAACCTGCTCTTTCCCCACATTCCTTCCAAAATCCACCCTAGGATCTTGCACTCTGCACATAGCAGATGCTCAGCAAAATGTCAAAGCTAAAGTTGTAAATTTAAAGTTGGGATGTATGGCTGGTGCACAGTTAGTGCACACTCTAAGGGTCTCTTTGCTATTGTATTTAGGACATATCATCATTTCCTAAGAAATCTCTGGGTAATAACTTCAGTAACACCCCTAATACCATGTTCTAATTCTCACTGGTGATCTCTTTCATAGAGCTTGCACTCTTGACTTAAACTGATTCATTCCTCAGATGCTAAATGACAGAAATGCTAAATAATTAAGGAGAGTTCAATGCCCTGGCTGGCACTTCTTATTGCACATACAGCTATATTTGTATTACAAAGACTCAGTTATAAAAATTAACAAGAAGACTACTTGGGTGAGGTAGGGAGATTCATCTATCTCACTCTTTGATCTATTTGATTTTTGTATTGTGTTTGGCTAATGTTTGGCTGTGAGTCTCTGCATCTGCTCCCTTCAGTTGCTGGATGACATCCCTCCAATGACAACTGAGCAAGGCACCAATCTATGAGTATAGCAGAAGGGGTTGAAGACACCACAAGAACATGGCCCGCAGGACTAGTAGAGGCTCACAGAGGCTGAAGTGACAAACACGAACCCTGTATGAGTTTGACCTGGGTCTTCTGCATATATCTATGGTTGCATAACTTGGTGTTCTTGTGGGACTCCCAGCAGTGGGAGGAGTAGGGGTGTCTCTGACTCTTTTGCCTGTGCTTGGGACCCTTTTCCTCCTACTTGGTTGCCTTATCCAGTCTTGATATGAGGGTTTGTGCCTAATCTTATAGCACCTTGTTAGGCCAAGTTCTGTGTCCCTGGGAGGCCTGTTCTTTTTTTCCTAAGGGAAACAGAGGATCTGAGGAAAGGGGATGTTGAGAGAGGAACTAGCAGAAGTGGAGGGAGGGGAAACTGCACTTGGGATGTAATGTAAGAGAGAAGAACAAAAGTTTTAAAAAGTGTTTTTGTTTGGGTGTTTGTATTTCTTCAGAGTTTGGTTGGTTGGTTTGGTTTGGTTTTGGAAACAGGATTTCACTCTAGGCTAGGCTGGCCTGAAACTTAACTATGTAGGCCAAGTTGCAGTCTTCCTGACTCAGCCCCCTAAGAGCTAGAATTAGAGCCATTAGCTATCCCATGTACCTACTCAAAAGTTAAACACTTAATATTCTGCTGAACATCAAGTGTGCTGTCCTTGGCTGGAATGATAATTATCAGAGAACTGTGTGAACAAGAAGGCTCCTGGAGTAAGAAATGATGTGCTGAGACCCGAATCTCAAAATGGCAACAACCGAGGGTAGCTCTGATACACTGCTTTTGTCACACTTTCCCTGGAGTGGCCGCCCAACCAAAGGATGAGAACTATCAAATACAAATTATCGGAAAGTAGCTTGAGAGGTTGCTCAGTGGTTAGAAGCACTCACTGCTCCTGTAGAGGATGCAGGTTCCCAGCACCCAGAGCAGGTGACTCACAATCCATCTCTCTCCAGTTCTGGTATCTGACACCCTCTGGCCTTCATGGACACTGGCATGTGTGTGATGCATATAAACTCACACAGGCACACATGCATTCTCATAAATAAAATATTTTAAATAATTAAAAATTGCAGGAAGTCTTTGCTGTTGTTGTTATACTCCTATACAAGCTAAGACATCAAACCAAGGTCACCAAAGCCGTATTTCTACACTACCAGGCTGAAACTAGGATATGTGTCCAACTGTCTGGGAAATCAGATTAAAGTGACAGCCAGACAGGCCAGTTTCAACTTGCTTTAAAATGATGTTCCCTCAAGGCTTTATTTTTTCTTGTAAAAGCCAATAACCTGAACCAACCTATGCTTCACAAACCAGTTATTTTCTGCCATTCTATCTCTCTGTCTCCTCTTTACAAGGATGTCATCGTGGATGACCTAACTACTCTCTTCTCATTACTCCCTTCTTCAAGCCCTTCTAGCTCTATAAAACCAAACTCCTTTGCTCAGACCAGAGGATTTATTCCTTTATGGATTAAGGTGTTTCACATGTCTTGGAGAGGAATAAAGCCAATTAAGCTTTGCATGGTGTATTCCTGCAGCTAGCACTGGTGAGCTTAAAACAGGAACCTGGTGACCAAGAGGACAGTGTGGGCTACTTAGTGAGACTCTGCCTCAGAATATTCCTGGGTCTGGCATGAACTCCCATCTTTGGTAGCCAAGATTGACCCACGAAATTTTCAATCTGTCTGCAGAGCTTCAATCTTGCAGAAGACTTTTCTACATTTTCCATCCCACAGATCATGTACCCAACCTTCCAACCAGGAGGCTGGAGGCACACTCTTCTTTACCCCTTGCTAGTCACCCAGTTCCTCTGAGTAAAGATGCCTTAAATCTCAACTCTTTCTTACCGCCCCCAAGGCTGCCCCAATTGAAACTGCCTTCATTTCTCAAATGCACACTGCTGCACTGACTCAAAACTAGTCTCTTCAAGTATTGTCCAGAACCACACAGGAGGAAGAAAATGAAAATCTAGCCTTGTCAGTCTACAACTAAAATCTTTACATAGTCTACCCAAAGGTGGGGAGATCCCATGACCTACCCCCTACTTTCCTGTCTAGGTTAACCCCTATGGATCCTCAATACAGCATACTCAAGCCCAGTATACCACTGCACAGACCCTTGAAATAGATACATATCCTGTTCTTCCATCTTCCTGTCCTTTACAAGGAAAGTGTGTGTGTGTATCCTATATGCATATCTATCCTATATGCATATATGTCCTGCATATATATCCTGTATGCATAGATAGATAGATGATAGATAGATAGATAGATATAGATATACTGTAACATCTTTGCCCTTATTTTATAACTATCCTGAGTACCAGCTTCTTCATCTGCTTCCACCCCCAACTCACAGAGTTTAGATGTACCTCCTTTGTAGATGTGGAACGCTGTGTGAGAGACTGGGGAGATGACTCATTCATAAAGCATTTGTTGCTTACGCAGGAGGATCTGAGTCCAGTCTCCAGAACTCACATAAAACGTCAGGCATAGTAGCACCCACCAGTAATCACAGTGCTGGGGAGGTAGGGACAGCAGGATCCCTGGGACACCTGGTCAGTCACCTTAGCCAAATTGGGTGTTCTCTGGGTCCCAGGGAGAAATGTTATCTCAAAAAATAAGGCAGAGAGCAATTGAAGAAAAGACCTAACGTCAACCTCTGGCGGCTTTGCCACACAGAAGACCCATTGGCAAGCATTTCCTTCTGCTGCTCACTCTAGAGCTTTGCCAACCGCTCTAACAGAACTTATAATCCAATGTTAAGACCTCCACAGACAACACATAAGGCATAATCACCCTTTCAGTGAGCAAGTGAGGCAAGTCCTCTTCATTAGCACACTCCTCTGGAATCTTGAGCATGACAAAGAATGTTTTGTTTGATGATAATTCAGGTATTTCATTCTCATCTTCATCGATGTAAGTTACTAAAGAGATTCAGGAGATAAAACTAAGGTGAGAACACGCATAAGATAATGAATTGAATAAAGACAGATGTGGTGGTGTATACCTGTAATCCCAGAACACAGAGGCAGGGGAACCACTTCAAGTTCCAGGCCAGCTTGATCTACAAAGCCAGCTCCCATGACTTCATGGTGAAACTGGATCTCAAAATATACAAAGCCAAAAAAGACATTCATTCTGTTGGCTTCTATAACTAAACATAACGATCCATACTGACGGACGCTGAAGCCTAGACACAGTAAGTACAAGCAGGAATACTTTCTTTGAGCAGCAAATCAGAATAAAAGAGAGTCGCTTGTGTTCATTGTGATAAACGTTTTGTTGGTTTTAGGGAAAAGGGGTCTCTGACACCACTGAATATAGACCAGGGGAAGGACCAAGAGGAAAGAACTGGAAAAACATGAAGTTGTTTGTAATACTGAACCTGAAGGTTACAGGGCACTCAGGTGTTGGGACAAGGGCTAGAAGATAGCATGGACCCCTACAGGGAGTGATCGCAAGCAGCTTCAGGGAACCACCTTTTATTTCTATGCTGTCAAAGACCATGAAGAGACAGTGATGTCACGGACAAGCATGGAGGTAAGACTAGAAAATGGGGATATGAGTCTATGTCTCCAAGCATTCTAAGAGTCAGGGCATGGGCATGAAGTCATCACTTCAACCACAGAAGGGGGATGTTGACATACTCTATTTGAAGAAGGGAAGCCAAACTTCACTTGGAGCCCCAGGGCCTGCAGAGCCACTCCTAGGACAATGAGCTCTGTGTGGCTTGTGTTCTAATGACTGGTGCTAATTGATTTTTAAACAGTTAAAGCTGGAGGAATGAAGGAATGCCACCCAAGGAGCCAGGAGCCAGAAGCTGGCACTGGCATGCTTATTACAGCTCTCCTGGCTCCAGTCCAGCCTCACAGACTTGCTCCACACAGGGGGTCACCTCATCTGGCCTGTGAAAGGCGTGGGCAGCTGAGGAGCTAGGTGCTCTCAGACGTCCCCCTGAAATCTTGTACAGCATATGTAACCGACTGCCTCTTTTACTGGCCTTTGAAAGACCGTGCTGGAATGGAGTCAGTGTTTGTGACAGAAATGCAGATAAAATGCAGGGTTGTTCTGTCTCAAAAAATCCAGGAGAGCAATTGAAGATGACACCCAATGTCAAACGGTGGCTTCACATGGGCATGCACACACACAAACGACAAATGAGTGTGTTCAACAGTCTTCCCCAGCTGTTAACCCTGTGAACTACAATAATGACCATGTAGCAAAATATGCTTATGGATGCAATAGATGCAAGGATGTTATGGGAGTAGCCAACTGCTCTCTGATTCGATTTAAGTCCAGTCCACTAGAGAAAGCTTGTGCCTGGTATTCTAAAATCTGTCCAGGAGCCCATGACTGGGGAACTCATAGGCCACAGGAGTAAACATACTATTATTACTCTACTAAATGGCCAGAGTCACAGCAAACTGCCTCTAAATTCCTATCTCTGCATCCATAGATTAGTGATGCTCCCAGACCTCATCAGAGAAGTTATTAGTGCAATGGACAGTGGTGAACACGGAAATTCAGACCTGATCACAGTGCAGAGAATGTGTCTCAGTGTTCAGCCAAGCCTGGATCATCCACATCTACCTCTCAACCCACCGCTGAAGCTCAGAGACAATTGTGGAAGAAGGATCATGAAGATTGTAAGAACTTGGAATCAGGATGACAAGAATGAAGCGGTGTCTTCTAGACCTGACAGGACGGCTGCAGCCATGAGCTCATGGCAGTTGTGGTAGTCTGCACGAGGCCCACATGAGACCAAGCTGGTGAGCATTAACATGGAGGAAGTGGGGCTCAGAGCTTCCTCCCTCTAGGGGCTATTGGCAGTTAAAAGCTTCTAGGGAAGGGAGAGACAAATTTTTGAATTTCTTTTTAACTTTTTATTGATTCTTTGTGGATTTCACATCATGCACCCCAATCCCATTCATTTCCCTGCCCCCTAGTATCTATCCTCTGCCCTTGTAATGTCCCCCCCCATGATAAAATAAAATTTAAAAGAAAAAATTCTCATCTTGGAAGCTGTAGTGTGTCTCAGTGAGTCACACAATATACCCTTCAGATCATATATCTACTTGTGAATCTTCATTGCAATGAGTCCTTGGTCTGGCTTGAGGCCTCTGGTTTCTGCTTCACTGTCAGTCCTGGGCCCTCAGTGGGACTCCTCTTGGATATCCTGTTTTTGCCCCGTATCATGGAGATCCTGCAGCTTTGCATCTGCAAGAACAGCCCTTTCATGTGCTCCAGCAGTTTGTAGATGGGGTGGATGCTGGGAGGGCCAACTCATAGCCCTGGTTCTTTCTGGGCCTAGGTGGTAGCTGGCTTGATCAACCTGCCAGCTCTCCCTTATTCTCACCACCAGGATAAGCTTTCCAGCACTGCCTGGCCAGCTCTCCCAATGTTGCAAGCAACAAGGGGTAGGGCCACTTCTCCTGCTCAGGCCCTCAGGACCAGCTCACCTGTACCCATAGCACGAGGGCCAGCTCTGCTATGCTGCCAAGTTGAGGTGCAGGGCCCATTGTCCTGAGTGCTGAAACTTGTGAGGGACAGGACCAGCCCTCCCACTAGGAGAAAGAGTATTTTAAGGTGTAGCCCAAAGTGAGTCAAGCATGCTTCAGGAGGTGGTCACACTCCTAAGAGTATATGATCTGTGCAAATTAGACATGGTAGATCATTTAGAAAAACAAATAAACAACAAAAAAGGACATGGAGTTGGAAAGGGTAGGGAGACAGCAGTGGATCTAGGAGGAGCTAGATAGAAGGAAGAGGGAGGGTTAATATGATCAAAATATATTGTATGAAGTTGATAGAAATATTAAAATTGAAAAAACCTACCATTAACACCTGACAGAAACTTCTGTTCACTGACCCACCCAAAAAGGGAATGTCTTTTCTGACTTCAGACATCAGTAATCATAGATTAGATTTGCTTATTTTAAATTTTAAATAAACAGAACCATTCAAGAAAAGAAAACAAAGAAGCCCAGCATGGTAGTATGTACTTCTAATTTCAGTTCCAGGAGGGGACAGACAGAGCTGCAGGGTTCATTGGCCACCCAGCCTAGCATACTTACTGGGCCTGAAACCAAGGTGAAAGACCGGCTGAAAAATAAAATGGAGGGCCCCTGAGGAATAACAGTCAAAGCTATCTCCTTGTTTACACACACACACACACACACACACACACAGAGACACACACACACGTGCACATGAAATAAGAATTCTGATAATGGCCAGTCAACAGAGGTGCACACCTTTAATCCCAGCACTCAGGAGGCAGAGGCAGGGAGATCTCTGTGGTTTAAGGCCAGTCTGGTCTACATAATGAATTCCAGGACAGCCAAGGATACACAGAGAAACCCTGTCTTGAAAAATGAAAAAATAATAATAATAATGAAGAAGAAGGAGAAGGAGGAGGAGGAGGAGGAGGAGGAGGAGGAGAAGGAGAAGGAGA
>LOJH01026782.1:10718-28997 GCA_001685095.1 Ellobius talpinus
AACAACAACAAAAAAAACCCTGAAATACAAAATACATCTTTAAAGAGGGCGTCAGTCACTTAATAACCTGTGCCATCTAGTTCTGTTCCTGGAAACTTCTCCCAAGGGTCTCTCCTGTTCTTCCTGTTTTTTTCTACTACTAGCCATATATACTCTCAGCTCCAGCTTGCTGTCTTGCAGTCTTCCAAGATGATTGATGATTGCACAGGGTTGATCTGATGGTGCTTGTACTCGTGAAACTGTCAGAAATGGATACATGTTCTTTTGGTGGCTTCTGTAAGCCCTCTGAAGTAGTAAAGGCTATCTGACTCCTTTCCTCCCTTCTTCTCTCTAGTTTTTCATCCCAGACACTCATAATCCTTAGAAAGTACTAAGTTCTCTTTCACCTCCAGACGTGCTCATCTCTTCGTGGTACATTTCCACTTCTTCTCTTTCTTCCTTTGCTTATAGGAAGCCCACCCCTCTGTCTTTCTGCAGACATCACAGACTTCCATTAGTCTATCCAAAAGCAAAGGAAATGCGTATTTGTAATGTGAGACCCTTAAGGAAGGAAGTCCCAATCTGGGGAGAACTGTGTGACAACAATTAGGAAAATGTGTGCTAGATTGTTTGGGAAGAAGAGGAATACGAATAAACTTATGGAAACTTTGAAATATGCCAATTGCTTTGCTTTAGACTGTGGAGAATAGAACTTAATATTAAATATCCAACTTTTAATATTTGAGTGATCACAAGTCTGTCCACTGGCTAGGTCAGCAAACCATTCTGTGTCCTCTGCTTTTGGTTGCAGTGTATCCCAGTAGATACAGGAACTAAAATATACCATTTTCTCATCTTGCCTGACTCATTTGATGCAAATAGCAAGTTCCCCCATGACCCAGTCTGTAAAAATAGAAAATGCATTATTACATTTTGAGAACAAGCTTTGAGAGGTAGTGAGCTATTCTTTGGATACTGACCTGGTTATAGCATAGTCTGGGGACTGGGTACCATATGGGGAAGAGGAAAGAGGATGTCTTACAGGAACAGAGGGTTGAGAGTTGAGTATTCAAGTTATAGATTATAAGTATCATCCCTGTAGTTAAGATTAATAAAAAGCTGCATCTGAAGGTTAAGCTTAACATAATTCCATGATAATCTAAGATAGTTATAACCAACTATTTAGATTCAAAGGTGCACCAATGCCATAATATATTTTTTGGTAAATGTATTTTGGGGATTCAATGCTAATGTGATAATTGTAGAACAAATACTTTATATACAGATATTTCTCTGTAGTACTCAATAGGAAAATTCAGGAGCAGTCAAAGCTTTGAGAAAATTATTCACGCACAAAAGGTTTTATTATATAATGATAATGTTTAAATTAGTGTCTCTATGCATTGGGTTATGTGCATGTATGCGTGTGTGTGTTGTCTGTGAACAGAAATAGAAGAAAAAGTGTGAGGAGCAAGTGATCCAATTAAATGGCATTTGAATATATGAGAGAAACGATTATAAGGGTAGGTTGGACTGACTAATAGTCATTTTTTTCTTAAGCCAATTTAATTAAATAATGGAGATTGTTCAGTTTTTTGCTGCATCATCTGGTTGAGTTTGAACTTGAAGAAGGTAAAGCTGGTGTGGCACTTAGGATAGACTGAAATGGAAAGCGTTCTTGCTTACACTAATCCACTGAAATGCTGGCGAGGGCCTCAACTGCTGCAGACTAACTGTGAGAACAGATACAAGAAGTGTTGTGCTGGCGGAATATTGGCTGAAGAGGATATTAGACCTCAGAAAATAAGGCGTGAAAAATTACATGGGAGGGTTTGGAGGGAAGATGGGGGTGGGTAAATGTTGTAATTATTTTATAATTTCCAAAAAATTTTAACTACCCCCAATAAATAAATTTGGAGAAGAATAACATATAAGTCGTAGGATGGCTAGTTGTAGTGACACATGCCTATAATCCCAGCTCTTGGGAGTGGAGGCAGGAAGATCTCAAGTTTGAGGCTGTTTTGGGTACATAGCAAATTGCAGGTCTTCAGTCTGCCTCAACAGCTCATGTTTTTTGGTTCATTTAAAAACTACTGCAATATTTATTTGTAACTGCTGAAGTAGGTCAGTGTGTTTATTTTTCACCATGTCCTTGGAATGCTGCCCCTGAAGAGCCAGGGTATTTGAAGGACTCTTTCTTCTAACTCATCTGTGTAGTCTGGGACATGGATGCTTATTCAGGTATCAGATTAGCTTGAAGAAAGAATATGGCCCAGTAGAGTTCAACTACAGTTCCTTCACTTCTGCAGCATTTGTTGACTCTTCTCTCTCATACCTGACCACAGACCAGGTATTTAGTAAAAGTGAAGGAAATGTTAGTATATTCCTATTCCAAGAAATTTGTATCCTTTTAGGATAGGCAATATTTATATCCAATAAGTGCCAGCTTTGCTTTACTAGAAGATAGGATATGATGAATTTGCTATAGTCCTTTAAACAGAGCAATGAAGATATTTAATGTAACAAGTGGACACAAATGACTGTTCAGAAGGAGATGAGAATGTCGTTTTGCTGAGCTGGAGCAGGAGGAGGCAGATGCCTGAGTCCCGGTCCATGTGACTCATGTAATTACCAACCTGAGAAAGCAGGGTAAAGGCTTCGTAGAGAGAGTGAAGTTTGGATAAGACTAAGAAGAACTAGAGTTTGAGTAAGTGGAGAGTTAAGAATCCTGCTCAGTTTAGAATGGAGTCATGTTTTCTCAAGAAAGTAATTATTTAATTAAAGATAGTCTTTTGAGTGGGACCTATTATAGAGCCTGAGATCATACAGCACAGTGCTGGGAGCACGCTGAACAGGTCATTTCCTCTCCTCTGGTGTGGGTGCCGTTTGGAGAACTTAGAAAAGCATGCTCATTCTAGAAGCGAAGGGCCCATTCCATTGTCATTGAGCAGTGCTCATCTTACCCAGATATCGATTGGGGAAAACAGAAACAAATGTGCTTCCCTACTGATGTGGAAAGCCAAAATGAACAAAACTCAGGAAACCCCCATTGAGTAATGGCAACTGGTACTTTCTACAAGTGTATCTAGATCTAGGTAAGGTCTAAACTGGTAGAAATAATTGGGGAATTTCCTTTTCTAATTTTGAAAAATAAATTTGCTTTATAAACTTTGTTTTTTAGCTGGTCCTTACTGAATAATTTAAACTTTTTGGAGACGACTCCATAGGGATGCATTTTATTTAATGCTAATCCTTACGTTATCCCTCCGTTCAATCAGTACTACATGCTGTATCTAAAGGGCTACCCGTTCTTAGTGTAGTTTCACTGTCCTTACCTCTCTATGCTTCAGCTTCTCTTTAGGTGTTTGAGTAAATGCACATTTTTAGAGGGTGATGTCACTTAATATTGTCCTAGCCGTAGAGCTGACATAAGGCACTCAGTCTGCTTTTCTTCTTGCCTGTCTTCCTTCCATCTCCAGGTTGTAGAGTTCACATGTAACATGGAGCCCAAATGGTTCTGGTTGTTTGGCTTCCACAGTGATAAGGTTGATAATCTTGGAATACATGTGAAGAAGTGCCACCTTGCCATTAGACTCCATTTGAAACACCCCTTTTGTATCTGTATCTTTTTGTCTTTCCTTGTAAACATCCATGTTTACCATTCTCTGTATCTAAAATACTTGGTGAACATCAGATTCAGGCAGAACATTAGAAGCTATAATAAAGGTCTGCTTTAAGACCTTTATGAAGAACCAGTTTATGTTGAAGAAAAACTCTTATCTATAGTACTAAGAAATGTCTTGAGTATTCTAATTTTGACCAGTATTATCCCTCTGTTCTTTCTATGTAATTAATGCCAGGATGAGTTGTGCCTTACAGCAAAATAAATATGAGATTAGAAGACAGAATTAGGTAACTGTGCCTAGATTTAGAGTACCAAACGCCAATACTAGGCCAGTCCCCTCAAGCCAAAATAAGCACAAAGCAGGGGTCAAGAGAAGTTATAGGCCAGAGCAAGGTAAGCAACCAAGGGAGCATAGGAGCACCAAGGGCCCAGGAAAACAGGGAAATCTAGAGCCCCAACCTCCAGGACTAGGGGATACATGGGCATTAGAGACGAGGTCACATTGCAAGAAAGGAAGCTGAAACTAAGCAAGAAGGCTGCATGGTGGAAGCTGAGTATCCCCACGAGGAAATGGGTTAGTGAGGAGCCAGTGCAAGACGCTTCACAGCAGATGGGAGTTTGACACAGATTAACCCCCTTTGCTCTTCTTAGAATTATTATTTAATTAACAAGCTGTATTTTTAAAATTAAAAATGCATTTATTAATTTCTCCATGTGTGTTCACAAGTCATGTGTTTGGAGGTCAAGGAGAACAACTTCTGGGTGGTTCTCCTTATATACCAGGTCCTGGGTGTTGAACTCAGATTGGCATGCTTGGCAGCAAGCCCTTTTACCCATCTTGCTGTCCTGCTTCTTTTTTCTTAGACTGTTTGTTCTCTAATCTTTTTTTTTCTCTTCTGACCACCCCCCCACCCTGGGAATGATTATTAGGTTATGGCCTATATTTAAAACACAGTCATTTTTCTTTTTATTGATTTTATTGAGCTATACACTTTTCTCTTCCTCTCCCCTCCCCTTCAACCCTCTTCCATGGTTCCCATGCTCTCAATTTACTCAGGAGGTCTTGTCTTTTTATACTTTCCATGTAGATTAGATCTATGTATGTCTCTCTCTTAAGGTCCTCATTGTTGTCTAGGTTCTCTGTGATTTGTAGGCTGGTTTTCTTTGCTTTATGTCTAAGAGTACATGTGATATTTGTCTTTCTGGGTCTGGGTTACCTCAGTCAATATGTTTTCTAGCTTCATCCATTTGCCTACAAATTTCAAGATATCATTTTTTTCTGCTGTGTAGTACTCCATTGTGTAAATGTACCACATTTTCCTTATCCATTCTTTGGTTGAGGGGCAGTTAGGTTGTTTCCAGGTTCTGGCTATGACAAACAGTACTGCTATGAATATAGTTGAGTACATGTCCTTGTGGTATCATTGAGCATCCTTTGTGTATGTACCCAAAAGTGGTATTGCTGGGTCTTGAGGAAGGTTGTTTCCTAATTTTCCAAGAAATCGCCACACTGATATCCAAGGGGGCTGTACCAGCTTACATTCCCACCAGCAATGCAAGAGTGTTCCCTTTACCTCAAAACCTCTCCAGTGTAAGTTATCATCAGTGTTTTTGATCTTGGCCATTCTTACAGGTATAAGATGGAATCTTAGAGTTGTTTTGATTTGAATTTCTCTGATGGCTAAGGATGTTGAGCATTTCCTTAAGTGTCTTTTAGCCATTTTAGATTCCTATCTGGCTGTATTTCTTAGAGCAACGTTAGAATTAAAGAATCAAACAGATAGTCCAGAGTTCATCATGTATCCTACCCACAAGTACTACTAGTTTCCCCCTTTTTTAGGGGAGAGCGTTGACAAGGAATATAGTTACGGTAGATAAGCAATTGTTGATGTATTATTGCTATTAAAGTCTGTTTCCACCATGGCTTATGCTGCTATATATTTTGATGTGTGTTAAATTTTAGATTTACACATAAACTTTACCGCAACTCTGTTAACTTTGCAATCTGCTGGTGTTAAGTGCATTTGCATTGTACACTTCATTGTGCACCGCTGGAACTTTTTCAGATTCTCAAACAGAAATTTTATACTCACTAAATAGAAATTCTTCATCCCCTCCTTATTGGTTTCCATTGTATTACTTCCTGTCTGGATGTATTTGATTCTTCTAGGTACGCATACAAGTGTATGCGCTACACTGGCTTCAAAGTTGGCCCATCACCCATATCACAATGCTAGGTAATTTTCTTGTTTGTACCACACTTTGTTCAAACATTCATCTACTGGTGGACATTTGAGTTTCTTCTTTTCAGTTAGTCATGTTGCTGTGAATATTGGGCTATATCTGTCTGTTTGAATTCCTGCCTTCAATTCTTTTGTATATGTGTCCAGACCTAGAATTGCTAAGTAAAATGATGTGTGACTTCTCAAAGAAAACTCACTCTTCAACTGTTCAGTTTTCTCTCACATATGCCTCTGCTTAGCTCCGAGTATATTCTTTTTGTAGAGATTTAGCTACTTTATATTACTCTAACCCACACCTTTCAGGTAAAGTTGAGTTAATAAGGCCAGTGATCAAGTGAGTCAGAAGTTCATTATTTTATACATTACTTCTATTCCCCAAGGCGTTGAGATTTGAAAGTTACCTACACAGTTAATATACAGTAACTACCCATTTAGAAAGCATGGGTTTCAAGTGTTTTGCAGGCTTGCAGTTTGGTACATGCTTTTTGGTCCACATGGTCCTTTTAAGCACCAGTGCTGCATGCCAAGGCCTGGCCTATGTTCTGAACCTGCAAATTACAGAGTCCATTCAAGAGAGTTCTGGCAGTTTGGGCCTTTCCTGTCATCAGGGTACCTTTCATGGTGTTCCCCCGAGCCACGAGTTTCAAAAGATCCTGTTGACTACTCTTGCAAAGCTTTTTCCAAATATTGAACTGTCATAAATAATTTTTTGGGCACCTTGCTTATGTAAAGATGAATATTTTTTTCCTTGGAGCATGACTCTTCAGTGAGGCTGTTTGTGTGACTGTTCTGTGCTCTGTCCTGTCATCACAGCTCTGCCAGACCCTTTGGCTTTTCTACAGACTTGCCTTACTTGGTTACAGTTTCTCATCTTCTCTGGTGGTGTTCCTTTGCAGTGGTGGCCACGTAAGTGTACAAAAACATTGCACTGGGAAGGAAAATACAGGAAACACTTGCCCAGCTTCTCAGGAATTGTGGCCTTTAGAGCAGGGGTCTCCATACTTTTTCCATTGTTCTCTGCCATAGTCTGTGTGCATGGTGTGCACAGTGTCAGTGTTTACACTGGTAGTGAAACCTAACCTTTTCTCTCCTATATAAAAGTTAACTGTAAGAAGTTCTATGATTTTGTGTATATTTCGAGGTATGTGCATTCTACCACAGAAACCTCTGCTGGGAAAGCTGACTGATTACTTTTGCTGAGTGAAACCCTAGCCACTATGTTGAGATGATGCTAGCAATACCAGTAATGAGTAGCTCTGGTTAGGGTAATGCTAGCATCTGTTCCTCCATCTTCTCATTCACTCTGCTACCCAAGCACAAAAGCCTTATGTGTGTTTGGAATAGAAATAGCATATTCTGAAATAGGGCTTTTTAAAGAATTACTTAGTAGGTTTTTCATCTTATAAGATGAAAGTTTCTGGAGATCTCTTTTATAATAATGTGAATGTCATTAATCCTAATTGTGTCAGCTTTCTGTTACTGTAACACAATACCCGAGACAGTAGACTTTCCAGAAGGAAAGGGTTATTTCAGTCCGTGGTTTCAGAGCTCTTGGTCCATGGTCACTTGACACTATTGTTTTGGGTCTGTGTCATCACAGTCTACTGTGACTGGAACACCCAGAAGGGGAGGCCTCTTTACCTCATGGGAACTAGGAGGCAAAGAGAGAGATGGGAATGGACCCTACAATTTAAAGATTACATACACCTCACCGCAATACTACAAGCTAGAACCAAGCTTCTGTGTTGTTGGCCTTTTAGGGACACTCAGAATTGGAACTATAGCACTGATGAATTGTGTACTTAACAGTGGTTAAAATGGGCTGCCCTATAGTGTAGTAAGTAAACTTTTTCTGTTGCAGAAAACAATAAGGAGGTTATATTATGTGGGTTTTTTCTCCAGCATAAAGACAATCAGTTCAGTCCTGATCTTTGCCTGTAACTAACTTATTTTACAACACCTCTAAGTGTCAGCCATGTAGACAGACTGTGACCGTATGTGATCGTGTGTCAAGATTCAATGTGGTATCTGTCCACCAAATTTTCTGCTGCTTTTGCTAAGTCCTTTAAGTACTTTAATCTGCTATCCCTCCACTGCTAGAGAAATGTCATTTCGACTCAGGGTAAAGCCAAGTAAAGCCTATGAGCAGCAGTCTCTCAGCAGTCTATCAGAGCTCCTTCAGTGTGCAGACTTGAACAGGAGCCTTCAGTGATGCGCTCACTGCATGGTTGTCAGTGGGGATCTGAGGAGGCAGGTAGACAGCAGACAGAATAGCCTGAGTTGCATTTGCTGTTTCCCATGTTTCAAAGCTTGGATGTAAATGAAAGATGAGTATTTTAACTTGGTTGATCTGGCTGGGCTCCTGGGCCTAATGACTGCACTATACCATACCATAAACACTATGAAGAAGCAACCATGGAAACACTTGTTTTCTTGTTGAGCTAAATTTACTCTGGGTTGAATATTAACACAGCTCCTGGCAGGACTTTAAAAGCAAAAATAGCTTAAGCGTGATTCAGTCTGAGTCACACTGCTGGTGCTGCTGCACTGCCTGGAGCTTGACATTGAACAAGTTGGCAGCCTGTATTGCTACATTTTTTCTAGGAACTCTGAACACATTTCATTCTTGTGAATTTGCTTGTGCAATGATATTAAATAGAGTAATATGTTTATTTTGTTTCTATGTCAAATGAATTTGAGAATGGTGAAACTAAAGTATTTTTCTTGGGCTTTCTGGAAAAGCAAGATTCTCAGAATTCTTTGGTTACTTTAAGACTTTATTTTATAAGGGATTATATGGAAATTTTAGTTTAGGTATTGGAGCTTCTGGAAGTTTTGTTAAAAAGAACCCAGCAGTACTATTAAGCAGGATTCATTAATCTTCTGACATTACCAGACAAGCCGATTGTGCCATTCACAAAGCTCTTTCTTTCTTACCAGTGCAGTGTAGTGCTGCAGCCTGCTGTACCACCGCTCGCTCGCTGGCTTGGCTGGGTGTTTAACTTAGGAAATACTCTCCTTCTTGAGATTATCTAATGGGAAGTTCTTGGGTTTTGAAAGGCAGACCAGACCCACCCATGGGATCTCTGTTGACTTTTTAAAGGCCTCACATGCCTTTCCCTGAGTAAACCCAGTGACTGCGAAATAGTGAGTTGCCTGTTGGCTGACTGTGGGAAAACCTAGGAAGGATCAGTTCATCTCATCTGGAGTCAGCCGTGGCTGAGTCTAGAACTCTATATGAGGGTGGTTTTCCCTTGATGTTGCAATTTCTATTTTAATATGTTTTTGTTTAGCTTTTGGAGTTGCCTAACAGTATAATTTCAATTGAGGTTTAGTTTCAGCTCTTCAAAATTTTTTTCTAATTTAAACACACTATCATTTTGTCTTAGAATTTCAATGACTTATATAGAAAAGAGTTTTTCTGTGACAGTTTTAAAACCAAAATGAACTTAGCCTGACTTTTGATAGTATTTTGAAATTATTTTACCATAAAATCTTACATTAGGAGATGCAACTCTGGTAGAGAATTTCAACATAGTTGCATAAATTGTGTTTCATATTACAACTTGTTCTCTGCTTGACTTCATTGAAATTAATAAAAGAACTCTTTCAGAAGGATCTGGTGAGTTAGCATTGGTATGGTTTTGGTGGTTTTTCCTTTTTTTAAAAAACTTACTCATAGTGTATCCTGTGTTGCTAAGTTTTCAAAGTCAGCCGTCTCAACCACACCCAAAACCCTTTCAGAGGCATGAGATCTGTTTATTCAAATTTCTTGCCAGTAAAGCTCGGGATCTCTATGCATTTCTAGGAGATGTGTGATGGTCTCATGAAAGCTAACGTCTCGAGATTGAGCTGCTGCCAAGTCTTGGATGTAATACACAGTTCCTTATTCTGCAGTCAGTGATCCCTCACACTGAATGGACTTTCTGACTCTGGTCTCTTGTAGCTGCCAAGAATATGCCTGAAGTGTTTTTTTTTCCAAAAGGATACATCCCTGCCTTAGAGATAGAGAAGGGAACATGAGTCTTGCCTTAGCATTCCCCTGACCCCTGGTCATGCACACTCTATGCTGATAGCTGCATTTTGGAGGCATGTGAATTTTTGGCTTGTCTTGAAAGTGAGCTCAATAGGGTTTGGGTAATTAAACCGTTTTAGTTGTTAAGTGAAGGGGTTCGCCTAGTTGAGTCTCAGTATAACCCAGTAGTACTTTATTCCTGTAGATCAGATACATATTCCCCCCTCCCATCCTCCACTCACGCGCGCGTGTGTGTGTGTGTGTGTGTGTGTTGTGTGTGTAGAAAAGGTATCAAGTGTAAGACCTCAGGCAGGATCCCTATAAAGAACTTGATGTCCACTTACTGAATCCGGGTTTTACATACTGAGCAACGGTTCACTTTATTTGGTCTGTACAACTTTGTTTTTCTGCTTCTGTTCAGTTGTATAGTAATAATTTATTGAACCTTTACTATATGCCAGAAATTAGAATATTCTAAAAAAAGTATATTAAATTGGCAGTCAATCAAATTATTAAATTATTCATATGTTTTAAAGGACTAGGCACAATCATATAACTTGTAGTAGTAACTATTTTTAAATGTTTCTAATTTTCAAAAAAATAACTTTATGGGGCATATTGTGACTTTTCAGATAGGACTTTGGCTTCTACAATGTAGAATAACTAAAGCTAATTGATATGCTTGGCACTTCATCTACTTTCTTTTATTACTTACTCATTTATTATTTATCTATTTTGGTTTTTTTGAGACAGGGTTCCTCTGTGTAACAGCCCTGGATGTCTTGAAACTCTCTTTGTAGACCAGGCTTGCCTCGAACTCACAGAGATCCATCTGCCTCTGCCTCTGCCTCTGCCTCTGCTTCTGCCTTCTGAGTGCTAGGATTAAAGGTACGCACCATCACCACCTGGCTAAAACTTATTTTGTTATTTTATGTGTACCATCTTTTGCCTGCCAGAAAGTTTTGGAGTTTTTTTGTTTGTTTTGGTTTTTTGAGACAGAGTTTTCTCTGTGTAATATCCTTGGCTGTCTTGGCACTTGCTTTGTAGACCAGGCTAGTCTTGAATTCACAGAAATCAGTCTGCTTCTGCCTCCTGAGTGTTGGGATTAAAGATGTGTGCCACCACCACCAGCTTCATCTACTTTCTAATGGTGAAAATATCCAAAATCTACTTACAAACTTTGAATTATATATTATCATTAAATGTGGTCCCATGCCATGATTATCCAAACCTATTCTACCTTTGATAAATCTCACCTCTTTTCCCAGCTTCTCCCTTCCCCCATACATACACTTTGGTAAATTCAACTCTTGACTATCTTGATGTCAACTTTTTAGATCCTACACTGAAGTCAATCTGTTCTCTGTTCATCTTTCAGTGCCTAATTTAAAATGTTCTCCAGTTTCACCCATATTGTTGCAGATGACAGACTTTCCTCTTTTTGATGCTGCATAATATTTGTGTGTGTGTGCGCATGCACACGTGCATGCATATGTGTTTATCCATTGAAAAATACAGCTTCATATATATGTTGGCTATTACAGACAATGTTGTATTGGACCTGGGAGAACAGTTGGCACTAATTTTTAATCCTTTGGCAATTTATACATAGAGAAGAGATTGCTGGATCATATATAGTAATTCTACTTTGGGGCCTGTTTTCTTCTTTTCTGGAAGCTCCATTCTGTTTTCTGCAATGACTGTATTAATTCTTACTCCTCCTACATTCTCTTGAATACTGGTTACTTTTTGTCTTTGGTAATGTTCTCTCTAAGTGAGCAAGGTGCTGTCCTCTTGTGATTTGCATTTGTATTTCTCTGGTGGTTTTTCCATATATTCTTTGTGAGAAATATTGGTTTGGGTCCTCTCTCCATTTGCTGTTAACATTTTACCTTCATAAATGCTTCAGTTGGTGAAGTATATTTGCACAATTTTCTTTGAGTTTTATGTTATGGGTGTTTTGCCTACATGTACATCTATGTAATACTTTAGTGCTTGATATCCAGAGTCCAGAAGAGGGTGTTGGATTCCCTGGAACTGGAGTTACAGATGGTTGTGAGCTGCCATGTAGGTGCAGAGAATCAATTGTGACGCCTTTGGAAGAGCAGCAGGTGCTTTTAACTACTGAACTGTCTCTTCAGACCCATATTTACATAGTTTAATACTAATATGATCTAACTAGGGACAGACAGAATTCACTCCTACCCTGTCCCCTATTGACTACCATCTCAACCCTACTTCCTAATAGACAAACCATTTTAATTATTTTTTAATATGTTACTCGCTTTCAAAATAATTATTAACACATACTAATTATGAAAGATTAATGAGATTCCCTTATTAATGAGATAAATGTTATATCCATCTGCCTTTCTTATGCCCTCAGTCCCTTCCACTGTCTGCTCCTCCTCCCAACACCCTTCCCAGGCCCTGGAGGTCCTTCTTAATGCTTGTCTCTCTTTTCTTCTGCAACTGCAGTGATCACTGTACCATCCCTTACCCTGTACAAGACTCACTTCCTAGTTATCATCAGTGAGTCATAAAGTGCTGTTTGTCTTTCTGTGCCCTTGTTCCATTCAACCTAAAGATCTACCAACACTGTGCAAATGACAGGATTTTATTCATTATCTTGTTAAGAACCATTCCATTGAAAAGCATACCACTCTTGTTTCATGGTCTTAGGAATTGAACCTAGGGCTTCTCCTGCGTCCTGTAAATGCTCTCCACTGAACTGTGCTCTCAGCCCCTCCTCCTTTAAAATTTTGCTCTAATTTTCGTTTGTTTGTTCGTTCATTCATTCATTCGCCCACTTTCTTTTTCATTTATTTATTTATTTGTTCATTCATTCATTTATTCATTCATTCATTCATTTATTTATTTATTTAGAGACTGGTTCTAACTATAGGACACTAGCTGTCCTGGAACTCACTATGTAGATGAGGCTGTCCTCAAACTCACTTTACCACTCTGCCACTTGGGCAGCTTGTCTTTTCTAGGCTGAATCTGGTGATCCTGTGTTGAGGCTGAGAATTTGATGTTCTTATACCTTTCCTCAGAGCCTGAAGTCAGCTTTTTACTATATATCAAGTTTTGTCACTTGGAGAGGCTCAGGGGCCAATTTCAGGTAGGAGATTAGCTGAACAGAGTAAAGCTTTCCTTTCATGGATGGCAATGGTCCTCTGTCCTGTCAGGTTTACCGTCTCTAAGAGCTTCTCCGTCTGTCCATCCGCCCGTCCGAAGTCCCTCATCACTCATTCTTCTGACAGTCAGACTGCTAACCAGCTCTTGAGCCTGCAGCTTCTGTTTCACTCCTATTCTGTCAGAATTCCCGAGAGCTACAAAGAGGAGAAGAGGGTGGAAATCAGCTGCTCACCCCGCTCTCTTGGCCAGCCGTTGGCTAGCACCTGGAAGGTTCTGAGAGTGTGGAGGACAAAGCATTCCCCTAGGACAGCCCCCAGCAACTCATTCCTGGGTTTCAGAGTATGTTTGTTTTATTTAGCAAGAGATTCCCTTTTAATTTCTTGGTTTGTTTTCCAAGAAAAGTTTTACATGGGAGCAAATTAAATTTATTTGCTAAACAAAGCTGTCTTGCAAAGACATTTTATTTTCTACATCAGGGAGTATAGCTTTTGGCAGTTGTAAACAAATTATTGTGCTGTTTGATGAAAGTTAAATTATGCACTGCAACTACTGAACACATTTTCAGATAGAATAGTATCTTTTTTTTAAGTAATAATTTCCAAAAGATGAGTTTTGATAGCCTTTTCATTGTCTGTTGTATCCTGTGTTTTTGATGTTGTCTTTGACTTGTCACATAGCATAGTATTTGGGCTCCATCCACTATTATGTCTACTCAAAAATATGAATGAACATAATTTTCTTCAAAAATATAAATAATTCAGAATGCAGAATTTTGTCCTGAGTATTTTCTTGGCATGTTAAGTTGTCCTGCTGGGATCTGAGACAATGCACAATGGAAACAACATGTTCCCGCCCAAAGCCCTCGCATAAGGAGAGCGATTTTGTGGTTCAGTTCTGTGTTTCAAACAAGCCCAGTCCTGGAGCTTTAAAAGAACATTTTAGAAATCCACCAGAAAAGGAAGATTGGTAGTTGTGAGTTTGTCCTCACGTGGGTGACTTGTAAGTGATGACAGCACGTCCTTTGTAAGGAACATGGTGCACATGAGGACACGGATGGCCAAGTACAGAAAGTAGGCAGGAGGCAGGTGTACAGCTGCTCCCTGTCCTCTTCCCACCCCATGTAGATGGCCCAGGTCAGCTGAGATCTCCAAGTGGGAGCTGGGAAGCCAGGCTGGGCATTGTTGACCACCCCGGATAGATAATTCCCTTGGTTCTTACTTATTGAGGCCTCAGCCAAGTGATACATTTGAGGCTTTGGGGTCCCATTCTTTTAAATGATAAAGGTGAGAACAATGCTGTGAGAGAATCAGGGAAGCAGAAATAGGGGAGCGAGTATGAAAGAGTGCTGGGCTAGAAGAGAGAAAGAAAGGAATCTCTTCCTCTTTGACAGTCTGGTTGGTCTTTGTTCTCTCTTAGTGTCTACTTTCACTGCTCACTTTGCTGACTCTGTCTCCCAGGCCTGCTTTCCTTCTCCCTCTTCTCCGTGTCCTCCCTAACCCTGTCCTCCCCACCACCAAAGCATCCTTTAATGATCCCACTTCATTTACATAGGACTGCCCCATAGTCACACACAGCATGTTCTGTGGAGGCTGGATTACCTGAGGTTACCTGGGTCTGTGTTAGAATCAGCCTTTACTTCCAACAACCTAAACAGACTTTTAAGTTCCTTGCAGGTCAGAGTGAACCCCTATGATTTGCTGGGGTGGGGGGTTTAGTCTATACTCCTGTGAGCCCAAGTCTTGAGCAGTCTCCAGATATGTGAGAAGAGGGCCTGCATTATCCCTGCCAGTGTGGCAGAGAGGTTTTTGCTTTGTTTTGCTTTGTTTTGTTACATTGGTATTTTAAGATCAAGTCTTGCTGTCCATCCTAGGCTGCTCTTAAACTCATGACATTCCCCTGCCTCCACATAGTGCATATTTACCATGTACCATGCCTGACTTGTGGTAGAGATTTAATTAAAGAGTATTTGTGTTGGTCTCTCGGACAGTAGTGAAAATGTGGACATAGTGAGAATTTGTGGGCGTAGAATCTGCTGCTCAGAGAGGCAGTCATAGAGCAAGCAGAAGAGGTGCTGAGCTGGAATTCCAGCAGGCCACCCAGTCCAGAACTGCCAGTTTATCAAGAAGTCAGACAGTTTACAGCACTTTCTACCTTGAGCCGGGGACCATCTGTCTTAGTGGTTTTGTCTACGTACAGCTTTAGTTCAGCGCTGCACTACGTTGGCAGAAGTGGACAAAAGAAGAATGTTCAGAATCTGGAAGCCTCTGCTTTGCTGCCAAACCCTTTGATATTTATAGGTCCAATTAAGCTTTAATCAGATCTCTTTTTTTGAATGACTTTTATGACTATAAAATGTCTATTGTAAAAACTAATAAAGAAGGCAAAAAATGCCATAATCTTATTACTTAAGTAGCAATGTTAGCTTCTTGTGTATTTCTTTAGTCTTTGTCTCTAGGAGGTATTTGGAAAGTCAGGATCAGTATAGTGTTTGATTATTCATTTGCTGATCATTTATGATAGCAGTTGATGTCATCATTGCTTCTTTAAGTCATTTTGACAATTTTAAAACCATATCTTACTTAGGCATTGAGTATTAAGCATCAACATCACACAATTTTAGAACATTTCTTTGTTGTTTTGTATATTTTTAAAATTAAAATCAATAGTACTTTTAGATTTTTGTATAAAAATTATTTCAAAGTTTAATATAAGTGGTATTTTGCTTTGGCAACATTTTTCTCCTTTTGGGAAAAAATTTTAAACATTTATGTACTGAATCAGTGAACATTTATGATAGCCCTTCCATGCAGTTACTGAGAATAAAAGCAAGAAAAGCATGGCTTCTGCCTTGGCAATGCTCACAGTTTAGTGCAGGCAGCGTATAAATAAGTGCTAAAGTAAAGCTGCAGGAGTTGTACTAGGAAGACACAAAGGGTATGTGATGGATTTTTTTGATCAAAGAATGAAGGGAAGACTTCCTGGAAGCATTGACATTTGAGCTAGGCCTCAAAGCCTGGGTAGTATTTCACTGGAGAAAGCTAGAAAGGGCATCCGAGGCTAAGGAAATGGTGTGTAGAGTCAGCCAAAGAGGACTGAGAGCATATGTTATCTTTGTCAGTCATGGGGCATCTGAGGGGAGAAAAGGGATCAGTTGTACAGCACCATGTTACTTATCAGTATGTACCTGGCTCTGTGCTAAGCTCCCTCCTTTATATAATCTTTGAGGTTAGCGAACAATCTGATGAGCCGTTCACATCTCCACTCCCAGGTGGAAGCAGAAGCTCAGCAGAAATCCTAAGTCACAAAACTTAAACAAGGCAGGACCAAACCCAAGTCCATGCTTGCTTTGTACGGCAAAGGGTGATGTTGATTCTAGAAAACACTAGAAACTGTGTTAATGTGTTATCACATTTGCTCCTTGATGAATGCTATTATTTGACGAGTTAGAACCCTGTTTTTTAACCTTCACAAGAGTCAGCCACAAATGGATCAGAGTCTAAATATAAGACTGGAAGTGCTGAAGCTGCTAGAGGGGAAAGCAGGGGAACGCTTCATGATAGGAGCAAGCAAGGACTTTCTCAATGGGACCTCAGCCACTCGGGAAATAAAGCCAGCAATGGAAATTAAAAAGCGTCCACACAACAAAAACAGTTAACCAAGAGACAGCCTACTGAATGGGAGAGAACCTTTGTTAGCTATCCATCTTCGAGAGCATTAATATTTAGGATCTTTTTACAAGTTTAAAAAAGCTAAGCAACAAGAAATCAAACAGCCCAGTCAACAAACAGACTAATGAAATTAACAAACAGTTCTCAAAAGAGGAAATACTAATGTCCACTAAACACGGAGGGAAAAAACAAAAACGAAAACCTTGTACTTTGAGGTTCCATCTGACCCCAGTCAGAATGGCATTCATTAAAAAAACACAAAACAAGTGCTTGCAGAGATATAGACAAAGGGACCCTTAATCAACTGCTGGTGGAATGTAAACTTGTCCAGCCACTGTAGAAGTCAGCATGGTAGTTTCTCAAAACACTAAAGTAGATCTTCCCTATGACCCAGCTATAGAACTCCTGGATGTTTACCCAGAGGATCCTAATTTTCTTTAAAACCGCAAACCTGTATTAGTACAGTTCTTTTGAGCATGTAAAACAGCGTAAGATTTGACAATTTGGAGCTGGGCTATAGCTTAGCAACAGAACACTTGTCTAGCATGGGTTGGGTTCCATCCTCAGCACTGCAAGAGAGGGTAGAAGGGAGGGAAGGAGAGAGATTCTAGTGGATTTTCTTGTGTCTGCATTTTACAAATAACTAGAACCGATTAAGAATGTGGAGTGGGTCTGATAGGAGGGAAGAAAAGATGTCAAGTTTGCTTTCAAGCAGTCTATATTTCAGGTACCCAAACAAGTGCTTCTATCTGAAGATGTTTTATACAGAGCTGGGAGTGCTGGGAGGATTTCAGGAAATTGGTGGTCCCAAACTTCTATTCTAGATGAAGTGTAACTTCTCAGACTAATACGGTATTTTCTCTCCAAGTCTGCTTTCTCTAGCAGGACATTTATGGATTTAAAAGCCTGGAGTCAAAAAACAAACAAAAACAAATCAGGAGTCTCCTTGAGTGTTCTATCATTTGATTATCCTTGGTGATCTAAATTAAAATAGATCAGGTGTATAAGCTCAGTGGAAAAACACCTGCTTAACACATGCAAACCTCTAGGTTTGATCCCACATGAAAACCTGATGATGTTGGAAACTAGTACAGTTCCTGCTCAGGCTCCTTAGAATACTGCTGTTAGCTCTCCTTGTGGCTCCCAGGCAGTCCTGTAAGAATCAGGATGCCTTGGTTTCTGAAGCAGCCTTCTGTAGCTGTGCTGGCCTCTTGCTTCCACCCCTCAAGGCTGGTCCTGCACTCTCAGCTCAGAAGGTCACTTTCTCAAGAATAATTCTCCTTTCCTTCTGGCCAGCCCTCTACCAATTAGTCCTTCTCATTTTATGAGGCGCTTTAATTCTATAAAGACAAGAATCCTAATATCTTTCTTCCTCTTCTGCCTCCATGAGTCCTCAGAATGAGACTGAGCCTGAGACCTGTCTCCCCACATTTTATATTTCTCTCTAGTGCTGGGATTAAAAGCATGCACCACTACCACCTGGCTTCTATAGCTAACTAGTGTGGCTACTGGGATTAAAGGTGTGTGCCACCACTTCCTGGTCTGTATTGCTGACCAGTGTGGCTGTTTTACTCTCTGATCTTCAGGCAAACTTTATTTATTAAAATA
>LOJH01026783.1:27572-40040 GCA_001685095.1 Ellobius talpinus
AGAGCGAGTTCCAGGACAGGCTCCAAAGTTACAGAGAAACCCTGTCTTGAAAAACCGGGAAAAAAAAAGAGTCAATCGTGGCAGGGAAGCGTGACAACAAGTAGCAGGTGTGGTGGCCACTACAGGTACTACAGCTTATGGTTTTCAAATTGCAAGAACAAAGAAAAGAGAGGGAACAGAGGGAGACAACAAATACTTAAATCCTGCCCCCAGTGATGTACTTCCCCCAGCAAGACTCTACTTTCTAACCCAAAAACAGCGCCACCAACTGGGAGCCAAGTGCTCAAAAATCTGAGCCTATGGGGGCATTCTCAATCAGACCACAACACCAGCCCTTTTTTTTATTGTTTTGAGATAGGGATCTTTCTTTATTGACCTTGTTGATGTGATAAAAATGGCTGGCAAAACAACTTAAATAAGAAAAGTGTTATTTTTGGCTTGTAGTTGGAGGGTACAGCCCATCATGGTGGGTAAGGCTTGGCATCAAGTGTGCGAGATTCTGGTCACATTGTGTCTGTAGTCACCAAGTAGAGATAAATGGATGTTGGTACTTAGCTGGCTTCTTTTCTCCTCTGTATTCAATACAGGACCTCAGCCCAAGAGGTGGTCCCACCACAGTTACAATGGGTCTCTCCTCAGTTAAGACTCTCTGGATAGATATGCCCAGAGGTATGTTTCTCAAATGGCTCCAACTTAGTTAATTTAATGCTAAAGATAAACTATTGCACAGGGTCTTGCTATGTTCCCAAGGAAGACCTTAAATGTGACAATCTTCATGCCTCAGACTCCCAAGTTGGTGGGATCACAGGCTTATACCTAGGTAAAAGTCATCTTTTTTGAGTCTCAATCACATCTCAAAGAAGTACAATTACTTTAGTTTGCTTTTCATTAAGGAACCCTCAAGTCCTTCTAACAGAGAGGGTTTATATTTGTGGCTAGATTGGCACCTACAGGTTGTCTAAAAACATAAAAGACTCCAAAACCGCTCGCCACATCTGGTTAATTCCCGGGTGACCAGCATGTCTGCCACTCTGAAACGAGTGGGAAGCACACAGGACAGACTGACAATCTACTAAATCAACTACAGCACATGCGCTCACTTGCTTTGTGACTGAATATGTATAGGGCAATGCTGTAACTCCGTGAAATGGCACAGCTACAGTTGGCTCGTGCCTCTAGTCCCAGCTACTTGGTGAAATGAGCTCAGGGTTTGGAGACAAACCTGGGCAACTTAGTGAGATCCTGTCTCAAAATATATAGATAGAGGTCGGTACTGGGCGGGGTGCTTGCTCGGCAAGTATGGGACCTGAATTTCAATCCCCTGGACCCACATAAGAAGCCAGACATCGTGGCGTGTGTCTGTAATCCTAGCACTGGGAAAGCAGAGCAAGGAGAACCCCTGAGGTTCACTGACCACCTAGTCTTGCTAAATTAGTGAGTTCTAGATTCAGTGAGACTCTATCTCAAAAATAAATAAATAAAATAAGAGAGGAACTATGGAAATGGTTCAGCAATTAAGAGCATGCATTCCTCTTACAGAGGACCCAAGTTTGTTTCCCAACACTCATGCTGGGTGCCTCTCAACCTATAGCTCTAGCTTCAGGGAATCCAGCATCCTCTTCTGGATCCCAGTGACATTATACTCATGTGCACGAAGCTGTCACACACACATACTTGTAATTAAATAATTATTAATAATAACATTTTAAAATGTGAACTATAGAGAGCAACAGAGGAAGAAGCAGACATCCATGTCTGATCTCGCAAACATGGATGTATACACACACACACCCTAAAGTGGTTCTGTTTATTCACTGTGGAAAGCAACACAATAGGCTGAGCTTGTTTAAAACCCAATTATGTAAACAAAAGGGAAAAATACTTAAAAAAAAAACAACTAACCCTCCAGTGAATTAAGAGACAAAAACAAAAGAAGCATTGCATTTTGCTCACTAGGTTTCTAAGGATCAAGGCCAGCAATCCCACAAAATTCCACGTACCTCCTTTCCATTTCATTTTGTCAAATGTGAACACCTGGCTTCCAGTGTGAAATTCATTGATGCATTGAGACGTTTGTTCTTTGTTATCATAAAGGTTTTGCTTTGTTTTGAGCCTCAGTTCCCTGAACCTGTAGTTTGTAACCAGGGGTACACACAGGGGTGAGAGGTGAGGCAGTAGAGAGTAGGGTGATCTTTCTCTGAGTGTCACATATATCTGGCCTAAATGTGTTTTTTAAGGGTTGTGTTTTGGTACCAATGTTAATTGTGTACTTTAAATGACCTAAGTAGTCCAAAACAAGCCAAGGTCTACAAGCAAACCCGTGTTACGTATATAACACCAGGAGAAGAAGTACAAACTTTAAGATGCTTGAACGTTTTAGCTTTGCTGATATTACATGGACACCTTTGTTTCTGGCACATTGATGAGATATATGATGAGATTATTAAATCTATTAAAATATCAGGGCTAGAGAGATGGTTCAGTGATTAAGAGCACTGGCTGCTCTTCCAGAGGACCTGGGTTTGATTCTGAACAACCATATAGCAGCTCACAACAGTCTGGAGACTCAATTCTAACTACTGGACGTATTTTTTCCTTTTGGGATGTGACGACAAATGACATAATGTCACAAACTGACCTGAAATGTTTTGTTCCACAGAAAACTCCATTAATACTACCTGTAACTGGGACAGGCTGCCACACCGTTCTTGACCTGGCTATTTATAGTGAAACCCATTTTCTCTGAATTAAAACAAATTGGTTAACATTAAAAACTAGAACCCATTTAACTAAGATGATTAGCATTTTTGGCATTTTTGCAAATGCTTGCTAAAGAATGTGACCTGTCTGTGGGATAAGAGGGAAAGGGTCATTACAGTCTGAATGTGTGTGTGTCCTTCAAAGTCCATATTGAAGTGCTACCTGAGAGATGACAGTGTGGGGGGATGGGTGTGAGGGTGGGGCCCCTTGTAAATGGACCAGTACCCTTATAAAGGAGGCCCAGGGGAGGGCTTTTGACTACACTCATGACATGAGAACACAGGGGAATCTCCGTCTGGGAAGCACAAAGCAGCCCTTCCTAGACACTGAGCTGTCTGCACCTTGGTCTTGTTCTGCCAGCCTACAAATACCTGCTGTGGTTAACAAGGCACCAAGATACTGTGTGTGGGGTGTATGCACAATTGTGTGTGTGTGTAACTGCGTGTGGAGATCAGAGAGCAGCTATGGATGTTAACCCTCGAGAAAAGTCCAATTTGGTTTTTGGTTTGTTTTTGGTCTCTCCTTGACCGGCAACTTGTCAATTCAGTTGGACTGACTGGACTGTCAGGGATCTGTCTGTCTCTGGTGTTAGGGTTACAAGTACACACAGCCACTTCTGGCTGCTATCATCATCATCATCATCATCATCATCATCATCATCATTACTATACAGGTGGGTTCTGGAGATTGAACTCTGATCTTTATGCTTACATAGCAAGTGCTTTCCTGACAGACATTTCTCCTGGCCACATCTGTGCTATTTTATTCTAGTGGCCTGACAGCTACACAGAATGGCTTTCAAGCTTCCCATGAGAGTGCCTGGAGAGAATGGTATGACGATATAATTGGTTCATAGACTAGAGACCTTCGGGGCCAGTGGGGTGCCTGTGAGGAGTTAAGAGTGACTCTGGAGGTAATGTGTGTGAGGTAGCTGAGGGCTGCCCAAGTGGAAAGGTCTAGTAAATAGTCAGACCTGTTGTGCTGGTTTGAATGAGAATGACCCCCATAGGCTCATAGTGAGTGGCACTATTAGGAGGTGTAGCCTTGTTGGAATAGGTGTGGTCTTGTTGGAAGAGGTATGTCACCAGGGGTGGTCTTTGAGGTTTCAGATGCTCAAGCTGAGCCCAGTGTCACTCTCTCTTTCTACTGCCTACCATTCCAAATGTAGAACTCTCAGGTCCTTCTCCAGCACCAAGTCTGCCTGCATGCCACCATGCTCCCTGCCATGACAATGGACTAAACCTCTAAACTGTAAGCCAGCCCCAATTAAGTGTTTTCCTTTATAAGAGTTTCCATGGTCACGGTGCTTCTTCACAGCCCTAGAAATCCTATAGACCTGAATAGAAGAGCAGGAAGTCACCCACCACAAGGGACAGTCTATCCACATGGGGCTGTGAGCTCTTTTAAAAGTTTAGGAAGTCAGAGCATTGAGGATGGACAGAGGAATGGCTTCCTGAGGAGGAAGGATGTGCAGGAATGGGCAAATGGAATCCTCAGAAAGGACCCAGAAAAGAACTTCATTTATGTGTTATGGGAAGGAGGTCCCAGGGTCCTCATCCAGAGAAATCTCAGTGCTGTGCACGGACACAGTAGAGCTGTGGACCACTGACTCGCAGCTGGGACTTCAGTGGGACTGTGTGAGGAGAGGAGAGGCCTCATCCCTGGATCTGGGATCTTGGCACAAGCTGATTTCGTTCTCAACAGTGTCTGTCGACACATATGCCTGTGGCAGCCACCCAGAACTTCTGCTAAAGGCCGCTGTTAAGTACCAATGATTGGACTGCAGTCCGTCAGCAAACAACAGGGTCTAGACATGGGCAGGGTGTCCAAGGCTGGAACAGTGCCACCTCTAGAAGAAGCCAGGCATGGTCTGTGTGTTCCAGGGAGAACTTTCTAGAAAAGAACACTGCTCAGTGGCTTGCTTGGGCTAAACTTTGAAGGCAAGTTGCCTGGTCTTTGGAAGTCTGCTTTGCTGTGTTCTTAAGACCTTTCTGTTTGAATCTTTATATTTTGATCGTATCTTTTGTAATCTTTCTAAATGTACTTCTTCTACCAAATGGCTTTTCAGTCTCCTATCTTTCTGTCTGTGTGTCCCACAGGGTTGTTTTGTTATTTTTTTATTATATTTTTCAATTGAAGCTGATGATTTCTCCTTTTCGTGTCCCTTTTGTGCACATTCCCAGGTGTTGCCCAGGGGTTTGGAGACAGGGTTCATATGAGTTAGACAACTGGAGCCTGCTGGTTGGGATTTTAAAGAAGGAAAAATAATACATGCTCTGGGAATGATTTGTAAATTGGCTTTTTTTCCCACCAAGGAAAAACCCTGAAATGTCCAGAGTAAAACTGTCTGGTGTGTCTATATCACAGCTGGCGGGACACTGACAGCATCACCGAGATGGTGCGTTGTTGGCATCTGCAGCCTTGGTGCTTGACTGACGAGCCATGTGCCCTCAGACAAGTCACCTGTCGAGACTGGAGATAATGGCCTTGGCCTACTTAGGAATGTGCCTCTGCCAGATCACCTTTGGCAGCTTCTTGTCGTTTGTGATTTTAAACAAGAGAGGAAATGTGTCAAGCAGGTCAGGAAACAACATTGCACGGGTCCCAGCAGAGCTAAGGTGAAGGCCCAGCTGCCTAACTCTGCCCCACGTCAACTTTAATGTATAACTCACCCGGCGCCTGTTTTACACAGTGGTATGGGGGACATCACACTACCAGTTCTCAGGACTGTCAAGGCTGACATGAGCAAGCAGCCATCAGGGTGCTAGTGCTAGGGTACCCAGAGGATGTCCGAAGAGTGACCCCTATTCATGTCCCTCAGCTGGTACAGCCTGTATGCTGAGGAGAATTCAGCTACGCTGCCTATCAGCTGTGGGGCCTCCACAAGCTGTCCCATAAGCCTGCTGTCTTCACCTCAGGTTGGAGATTGTGAGCATCCTCCCCCCCAGGCTGCTGTGAGGAGTAAACACCACATCAGACATTTCAGTAATGTCTGCCCAGAGTGCTAGGTGCTGTCTTTATCTGCTCCTGCTCTTCCTCCTCTCCTCTTTGTCCTCTCCGTCCCCCCTCTTGCCCCCTTAGAAATAGTTCCCCCAAGATTCCAGCAAGGTACTGGGTAGTGCCAGTGGCCATGCTAAGCAGCCCGAAGCTTCTGCCTTTGAAGGCTCCATTCCCCAACCCTTCATCTTCTCTGACTGAAACATTTCTCAGGAGAACCAGTCTGTTGCCTCCGAAATTATCCTGGAGGTACATGGAAGACTCTTCTCACCCTCAAGCGCTCTCTATGGCTTGTTTCATATAGGAAAAGGTAAACGAAATGGTCCTGTCCAAGTTACAGCCCCTCATGTGACTCCAGGGGAGGTTGTCAGCACAGCAAAGTAGCGCCCTCTGAGCCAGCTAGCTCCTTAGCTCCTTCAGGAGATGGCATGTAGCCGTGCACTGGCCATTTGTCCCCTTAAAAACAAAGTGAGAAATGCCAGTCAATAAAAAGTTGAGTTGTGTTGTTGACAGAGGGTTCTTTCCCACCCGGTCCTGCAGTCATTCAGTCCCAAAGAAACACAGAGAGGTCTACATTAACTATAAAACTGATTGGCCCATTAGCTCAGGCTTCTTATTAATTCTTATAACTTATATTAGCCCATTATTTACTTGTCTATGTTAGTCACATGGCTTGGTACCTTTTTCGCTGAGGCAATCACATCTTGCTTCTTCTGTGGCTGGGTCAGGCCTGCAGACTAAAACTTCCCTCTTCCAGAATTCTTGTTGCTCTGCCTTTACTTCCTGCCTGTTCGTCCTGCCTATGCTTCCTGCTTGGCTACTGGCCAATCAGCATTTTATTAAAAATAATACAGTAACAGGATAAAAGACTATTGTCCCATAGCATTGTGTGCTCAAGGAGGACTCATTATTTGAAAGGTTAAAAATTATAATGAATGAATTAATATTAAATGCTTAGGCTTCTCTCATGGTTAGACCATTTATTCAAAGTGGGTAGTGGGCACCCTTCTGTACCTGTTAACAACTTTGTCTCATTCCTGAAGAAAGTATTGAACTATGGTGTCTTAGTTAGAATTCCTAACTAACATGACCATGGCAACTCTTAATAAGGAAAGCATTTAACTGGGGCTGGCTTTCAGTTCAGAGGTTTAATCTTTTACAGTCATTACAGAAAGCATGGTAGCGTGCAGGCAGACATAGTGCAGGAGATGGAGCCCAGAGTTCTGCATCTGGGTTGGCAGGCAGTAGACCTGGCTTGAGCATTTGAAACCTTAAAGCCCACCCCCTAGTGACACACTTCCTCCAACAAGGCCATCCCTCCTAATAGTGCCACTCCCTCTGAGCCTATGGGGGCCATTTTCATTCAAATCACCATATATGGTATGCTTTTAAAGACTTATTTTATTTTTAACTAGGTGTATATAGGAGCAGGGGCAGGGTGTGTGCACCCCAGTGCAGGCACCTGCACAGTCCAGAAGAGGACATCGGATCCCTGGAGCAGGAGTTCCCTGACATGGGTGCTGGGAAATGAACTCGGGTCCTCTGCAAGAGCAGTGTGTGTTCTTAATCACTAAGCCATTGCCAGCCCCTGTTGTTATTTTTGAGATAAGGTCTCAGTATGTGGCCTTGACTGGCCTCAGACTTCTAACAATCCTCCTGCCTCTGCTTCCTGAGTGCTGAGATTGTAGGTATGTGCTACCGTGCCCAGCCTCTGAGCTATATTTTAAATCTGTTTTTTTCCAATTCAATATGCAACTGTGAAAAGTTGCATGTTTTATCCTATATTAAAATAGATTCTTACAGATGCTTAAGCAAAGGCCACCTGTTTTATCCCCCCAGCTTAGATTGGACTCTAATGATAATCTTTCAATCATCTATTTTGTTCTTTAAAGTTTTGCCTCAAAAATTTGGAGATTCAGTGTCTTTGAGGAACAGCTTCAGGTTTTCAATTCCCCATAAAACATGATGAAATTATTCCACAATAAAAGGAAGTGCTCCAGAGACTGAGGCAGCATGCACAGGCTGCACACATCTGTACCAGGAGGGTCCTAGAGCTAAAGGAGAAGTGGACACGTGCCCCCCATCCTAACTCAGAAGCAATCTCCAATTGATAGTCACTTGCAAATGAAAATTTAATTTCCTCCCCAAGAGTCTGTCTGGGGAAACAAACTGCTCTTAGGTAGCCCCCATGCCCAGCAGTAGATGCCAAGAGAAAATGAACTCAGTGGCATCGTTAGAAGTTCTTCACCTCATAATTTGTGTTAGAACCCTTCCTTTTATTTTAAATTTTATCTTATTATCTTTGTTTTTGTTTGATTTTACTGATTTTACTGATTTCTTCTCTCTTTTTGTCCTACAGATCTTTAGTGTATATTTTGCTTCCAGTTTAGTAGGGTTTTTTTTTGGGGGGGGGAATTCCTGAGAGTTCAAACGGATGGGTTTCTGTCTCTTATGACTTCTCTTGGGTTCTTTTCCTTCTGTTTATTTGTTTTACCCAAATCCAACATGTTAATTTTTGTTTTCTCTTGGTATATTATAATTTCTTTTATTATTATCACATAGAAACCTGTTTGTTTTCTGAGAGACAGAAAGGGGGTGAATCCAGCTAGGAGGGGATATGGGGAGAAGCTGGGAGGAATAGAGGAAAGATAAATCATCACCAGAATATATTATGTGAGAAAAAGATTCATTTTCAATAAAAGGGAGAAAAGGGGAAGTGTTTATACTTTTGGATGAGAGGCAAACTGATTGCCATACTGTGGTTACTCTCTACTCATATATGGTAGAACAGTGAGGGTGGGATCCCATCTCTGCAGGAAATGACAGACATGAATGCTTTAGTCTGCCACCAAGTTACCCAGCTATGGGTGAGTCTTCTGTCATACAAATGTGACTGAATTTCTATGTTATTGTGGAAAAAGGAAACCTACAAACTCACTCTCCATGAAGCCACCACCAACAGTCACGTTAGATTTTTCTGAGAATCCCTAGGACAATGATGGGTGGCCCAGGCAGAGCTCAGCACAGCAAGGCAAACTCTGCAGGGAAGAGAGCCCAATTCTCCAGGCCAAGACCCTCAAAGGCTCTGCACAGAGCCACTTCCTACCGCCCACTCCCCAGTACTACCTAGTGTCCACCAGGGAGGGAAATACTTCTGTCTCGGGTCAAGGTGCATTTCCTCACCGTCGGTTACTCTTGTTTTCTCATAGGAAGGAGAAACAGAGATGAAGCACGGGCCTGTTTCTGGGGATCGAACTCAGGTCATCAGGCTTGGTGGCAGGAACCTTTATGGGTTGAACCATTTCTCTGGCCCCAAAAGAAGTTTTATGAATATTTATGAGACAGGTGGCATATTCACGCAGTAAGGCAACCCTTATCCCCTCCTGAATCACAGTAGAGCAGGTCTTCCATCTAGGGTATTTCTTCCCATAATCCTCTTGAAAAGCCCACAGAGGAGGTCAAAACTACAAAGCAAATTGTATTATCCACCTTTTGAGGACACCGACCCTTTCTTGGAGTACAATTGTGTCAAATGGGAAAGCATCCAGAGACTGAGTTTCTGATAGAGAGGGAACAGCCTAACTGCTGCTTCAAGGATGCTTAGCCATGACAGGGCATCCTGATTGACAGGAGATATTGTTTCCTTGGCTCCTTCACATCTGACTTCCTACATAACCAGGATACCAGACATGCAGCAGCTCTCCTTGGTTTCTTCCTGTCTAATTCCTTGCTCACCTAGCCTCAGTGTCATTGCTGTCCCCACCAGGGACATGCAGTATGGTAGGTGGCAGTATTGTCTGTATTTGTTTACCGAGTAATTGAACAGGTCGGCTGCAGTGTGGGAGCATGCTCTAGTCATACTGAACAGATGGCACTGAGTACTGACGTGAGACCCTGGCTGTGGGAAACAGCAGAATGGTCATGGGGGACCTGCTCTGCTGGTCACCTGAAAGGAAAGGGTACAGAAGACACCCTGAGATGAGAGCAGTGTCCCTATCTGCTGGTTGTGGCCATGACTGTTGGGTGGGCTCTAAGTTGTACCACCCACAAGTGTCCCCACACTTCTGAGAACGTTCAGCCAACCCTCTGCAGTTGCCACTACACAGCCTCTCCCTCGTGGTGAGGGGAGGCATAGAGTAGCTATACAAAGCCTTCTGAGTGGTGCTGGGTGGTATCAACCCCCTCCGGCAAGAGAAGAAAAGCATGAGGAAGAGGCGCGCNTGTGGGCCTTTGAGATGCCTTTGGGACTCTCAGGCCAGGCCGAGGTGTCCAGCTGGCAGCTGCTGAAGCTCAGAGAATTTGGGATCAGGAAAGCAGATCTTTCTGGTGCTCAGTACCATCTAGGCCACATTTGAAAGCACTAGGCTGTGAAAGCCCAGGGAGCAAGAGTGATATAGGAAACCACTCTGTGGAGCCCCAGGGACGCTGAAGTGCTCCTACAGAGTGGCCTGGGATGCAAGCTCACCTCTGTGTTATCAGAAACAGGCCTGCTGCAAAGAATGTACAAAGCTGCTCCAAGCTGTTTCCATCGGTATAGCAAATAAGAGCTGAGCAGAAAGACTGTTTAGCAGTAATTGCTCATTATTGTTCTTATTTTGTTTTTTTGAGACTGGATATCACACTTGATGTCTCAGGTGTTTTGGCATAGGCTGCACTCTGTAGTCCAGACTGGCTATGAACTTGTTGCATGGCCATCCTCCTACCCCCACTTTTAGCTCTGGGGCTACAAGCATCAGTTAGCAGCAACACGCTGCCTGCTTGATTGTGTGATTTTAAACCAAAATTTCATCTCTGTGAGTTTGAGGCCAGCCTGGTCTGCAGCTCTAACCACATTGAAAGACTACAAGATTCTTAACCTTGGGTCTGAAAATCCTCCAAGGACCTTTGGATGGCGTCTCAGAGTTCTGAAACGGAGTGGATTGAACTTACCTTCAGTGGTGAATGCAGGCCAGAAGGTCTAGTCCATTAGAAGTGCCTATGACCTAGTCATCACAGGTTTGGTGACTTTTGTCAGTAGCTAGTTACTGGTGGAGATAGCTGACATGCGTCAGGGGCTGTGTTTCTAGAGGCTTTAGCACATCAATAAGGAAGCAGTCCCCCTCCCAACCCTCCCTCCCCTGAGCTCTACATCGCCTGCTTGCATGGCCAACCTAACCAGGGGTTTCTGTGAACCTGACGCTAGAGGGCAGAGAAGAATTGCCCAGCCTACCTTCCTGAAGGCTTCCTGTTTCTCACAGCACGGAGGGCGGCAGCTGGTCCGCTTTCTAGTGTTGACTGTCTCTGCATTAACAGTTTCAAGAGTCTTTTTGGAGTTCTTACTCAGAGGCCTGGGTCCTCTCCAAGTCCCTAGGGCCCTGTCACCCAGGCCTTGTCTCCAGTCTCAGCTATTTCCAAAATACTGCCTCTGTGTTCTTTGGGGCCCTTTGCTTTGGGCAGCAGAGCTACAGCACCTGTTCACTTTGTTAAAAATAACCCCGGGCCTTTCTTTGTGCTGACTAGACAGTGACTGATACACTGTGTCAGGGTTGAAAAGATACACTTAGCAAGTATCACACTTCACAAGTATGCTTGCCAAGAGTCTGATTCCGGTGTAGCACCGTTTGTTTTGTAACTTAGAATATTATTCTGAAGGGCTCATGCCTCCCTAGCATGCCAGAAGGATCCCAGCATCCTTTATACACAAATAAATAGGCAAGTACTGAAAAAAGAAAGAAAGAAAGAGAAAAAGAAAATCACAAAATAAACAGTTGCCAGACTAATTAATTAATTGCAGTTTCCTAGGCTGCTCGTTTTTCTCCTAGGGAAGGTTTGAAAGCCTCTAGAAACACAAAACAAGGATTTTTTTCCTTCTATTCTTTTTTAATTTTTTCTTTTCAAAGGAGAAGACAGAGGAAAATGAACCTTGTATTATGTGCCTCTTTAAAAAACAAACAAAAATCAGTGCACACTCATGGAAACCATCAGAAAGAAAAAGCAATCAAATGACTCCTTCTGTCTTCACCAGACCCTTCCCCGCAGGGAACTCTGTAGAAGGAGATTGGGAGGGGGAGGGAGGACACCAAGGAAGCAGTGTCTTATGGTCACAACAGGATTGACACACATCTGACCTGACAGAGACTGTGGAGGCATGCACAGGGCCTGCACAAGTTGAAGCCAGACAGGGTCCCAGTGCTGAAGGGCTCCCATCCTTAACCAAGGAGCTATGCTATCTCCAACTGACATCTGCTTGCAGTGGAGTCTCACTGGATATACAGATGACAGTTACGAGAGGCCCTGTGCCCAGCAATGAATTTCCAACTCACAATGAACTTAATGGCATTTTTGGAGATAATTTTGTCTGATATTGCTTTGGTTTTTCCCCCCCTTTTGCTTGTGTAGTATGGTTTTCAGTTTTGTGTTTTTATAGGTTTGTTTTTGTGTGTCTATGTGTATGGGGGTATTTCTTGTGCTTTTTCTTTTTTTCTGGTCTTTTTTTTCTAAAGAGAAAAAGAAGGTATGGAGTTGGATGGGTGTATGGGGAGAATCAGGGAGACGATGGAGGGGAAACCATGATCAGAATATAGTGTATGAAAAAAGTTATTTCCAAGAAAAAAATTAATGCCCTCCTTAAAAAGGAAGAAAGAAATGGAAAAAAGGAAAGGAAGAAAGGAAGGAAAGAAGGGAAGAAAGAAGGAAGGAAGGAAGGAAGGAAGGAAGGAAGGAAGGAAGGAA
>LOJH01026787.1:1420-18278 GCA_001685095.1 Ellobius talpinus
TCTGTGTAGCTTTGGAGCCTGTCCTAGAACTTGCTCTGTACACCAGGCTGGCCTCGAACTCACAGAGATCTGCCTCCCTCTGTCTCCTAAGTGCTGGGATTAAAGGCATGTGCCATCACCACCCAGCATGATTTTTATTTTAAATATTATAAGCATATTTGTTGTGTGATCCGTGTATTTAATTCCCATGGATCCGTGTATTTAATTCCCATGGATCTGTTTCTCTTGCTGTTTTCTTTCCTCTTTCCCTTTCCTTTCAAGGTGTAGTTCTTTGGGTACCAGATTAAGATGGGGTGGGAAATGGTTATTAACAGACCCAGAAGCTTTGGCTGTTCTGTTGCCTCATCACAGTGCGACTGTAGTCAATCATTGAGGTCAGAGAAATCCTCAGACTGAAGGAACTACTTGAGTCTTGGGTTTCACGTTACAGATTTTGTCCAAAGTCTTTGCCTTCTTTTTGGCTTTTTGATTTAACTATTGTCTGGTTTACTTTTGTGTGTGATGTGTTTGATATGTGTGTGCACATATTTGTATATGTGTATGTGTTGATTTACATGCCACATTGCAAGTTAGAGGGCAACTTCGGTTGTTGGTCCTTCTACCTTTTATTTTGATTCTAAGATTTATTTTAGATTTGTGTGTATGTGTATAGTTATGTATGTATGTGTACCATGCGTGTGCAGGTGCATGAGGAAGCCAGAAGAGGGGGCATGAGATCCCCTGGTGCTCATGTTATAACAATCATGAGCCTGTGTTGTGCCTGGAACTGAACTCATCCTGTGGAAAAGCAGCAGCATGCTCTATTAACTGCTGAGCCATCTCTCCTGACCTTGACTTCCATCTTGTTGGCTATGTGGTCTCTAGTTGTTTACTACTGCATTTATCTGGCTTGCTGGGCCACAGCTCCTGGGATTTTCCTGTCTCTGCTTCCTATATCCAGGAAGGAGCACTAGGATTGTAGGCATGAACTACAGTGTCCTGCGTTTATGGGGGTTCTGGAGCTTCAAACTTTAATTTTCATGCTTACTTGACAAACATTTTATCCATTGAACCATCTTTCAGCCCTTATTATTATCATTACTATTATTATTATTATTATTCCTGCATTCCCAGCGTTTTAAGTGTAAAAGTAGAGGACAGTTTATAATATTTAGTCCATCTTCTCCAGAGATGAAAGCCTTTCACCGACTGGATCTCTTATTGGAATGTGAAGTTTGTGATTTCCTGTACTCTTAAGTGAAAGATGCTATTCTACATAAAATGTTCAGTACTTTTACTACTCAGTGTCACAGCAGCTCTGTGAGTTAGGCTTCCCTGGTGCCTCCTCATTCTAGTCTGCCTGAGAGAGCTTAGTGCTTAAGCTCGGCATGGTGGATCACTCCTTTGATCCCAGTACTCAGGAGGCAGAGGCAGGCGGGTCTGAGAGTTCGAGACCAACTTGTTCTACAGAATGAGTTCCAGGACAGCCAGGGCTCCACAGAGAACCCTGTCTCAAAACAGCAAAGAGGGGAGGGAATACCTAGTGCTCAGCTTCCACTCCTATGGCAGTAACTGTGTCCTAGTTTTCCTTAAACTGTTGTGTGCCACATATATTACATTAGTGCCTTGAGAAAATTTGCCGTTAGGAAAAAAACTGGCTTGCACGGAGAGTGGTCGGCTTTATTCAGAGGTAGGGAGATCTCTGAGTTTGAAGCCAGTCTGGACTGTTTATCAAGTTCCAGGCCAGCCAAGGTTACATAGTGAGAATCTGTCTCAAAAAACCAAACCAAAACACAAAACAACCTTTAAAAGCTGGCTTGGTTAGCCTTTGCCATTAGTATCGCACAGGCCAATTCCTTTTTTTAGTTTGATTGTAGTTTTAAGGATGGGTGTGCAGAAGATGGGGTTGGGTTGGGTCTAAAGACAACCCAGATGCCAAAATAGTTTAGAAAAAAACGCTACCCTTGACCATTTCTTAGAAAGGCACCATGTTGAAGACTAATGCTGAAAAATTTTAATGTAGTTGTGTCTTCTTCCCATGGGGGGGTGGGGCTGGGCAGGGGTGACAGGACCAAAAGATACTGGTGTTTTGATTGCCCTGAGTTTCAGAGGAGTGGTCTCTTTGCATTCACTTGTAACAGCATGTGACTAAATACACAAAAATGAGACTCACACATGGGATTGTTTTTATTCTGAGAGTTAAGTGTGAAGTAGAGTGCTGAACACCAGCTAAAGGGCAAATATTCCGTTAGTTTTCCTTTTTCCCTGAGTGTAAGGAGATGAATTAGATGTATATAAGAGGAGATTGCAACCTTGTGCTGTGGAAAGATTCTGTGTGCATATGTAAATACATTAAATATTTGACATACAATTACATGTTTCTTTGCCTCGAAATTTATTACAAACTGCCCTGTATAATACACATCTTAAATATAGATTAAAATGCTTATGCTGTAATCTCATTTTGATTCATTAGATCTCTTGCTACTGTAGTATATTATAAGCTTAAATGTTAGAAGATTGGTGTTACTTCCCCACTGATTGTTTTGTCCAGTAATAGGTATTAGCAGAGTTCTTTGTTAAGTAATTGTCATTCTCTAAAGAAGTTTTATAATAAGGAAAAGTTGGCCTGATCTAAATTACTATTGCTTGGTAGCAGTGTCTTCTGGCCAGAGAGTAGTGGTCTTTTCCGCAGTTTAGGTGGGCTGTCTCTGCAATTAACTTGCTCTTAGACCCACCGTGTGTTTTTCTTTAAAAAAATAAAATAAAGAATCTAGGTTTGTGTGTGTGTGTGTGTGTGCGCGCGCGCACATGCGTGCACATGCTTGCTCAGGCCCTCATTCTTGTCTTTCCATGAACATGAAGGGTACAAGAGTGTTCTGGGTATCATCTGTTGCTTTCTTGTCTATTCCTTTGAGGCAGAGTCTCTCTGAACCTGGGACTTAGGTGTTTGCAGATTGATTGCAAACCAGCAAGTCTCAGCTAGCCCTTTTGTCTCCACCCTGTCAGAGCTTGGATTATAGTATGATATATGAGTATGAGTATGCCTGACTCATGAAGCTTGTTACTTGAAAGATGGGATCTAAACTGTGGTCCTGATGACCGCACAAATGCTCCCAACCACTGAGTCATCTCTTCTATCTCCTTGAGGTTTTGAAGCATAGGAAGACTAACATGTTAATTGGAAAGCAGTCAACTGACAAAAGAAAATTGGTTGGCTTATTTTTGCTACCTTAACTAAAGCCTTATAACACAGAATTCTGATTCCCTGAGTATATTTCTTTTCTTTTTTTCTTTCTTTCTTTCTTTTTTTGGCTTTTTGAGACAAGGTTTCTCTGTAGTTTTGGAGCCTGTCCTGGAACTAGCTCTTATAGACCAGGCTGACCTCGAACTCACAGAGATCCGCCTGCCTCTTCCTCCTGAGTGCTGAGATTAAAGGCATGGGCCACCACCGCCTGGCTCCCTGAGTATATTTCTACATGTAGGGTTTAATTTTAGAAGGGTATGATGGTCAGCCTGTTGTAAACTTAGTCTGCCATCACAAAATTTAATTCCATAGGAAAATAAATCTCATTAACTTGCATCATGGCACTAGTTAAACAGACTAATTTTTCGGTTCTAGGATAGCAATTACTTTGTAAGTTGTGTATTTTAGAACTTGCAGAATATGCTATTTAAGATACCATCTATTTTGTCTCACAGGCCTGGAAATTAAATCCGTCTCCAGTAGAAACACAGTAGTGCAGTGTGTAACAGTTACCCTGCCTTGAAACATCTTTGTTTTTTGGCTGTTAAACAAATTTGTAAGGCATGTCTGTTTTTGGAGATAGAAGTCTCACTATATAATAAACCAGGTTGGCCTCAAATATTTCAATCCTCTTTTTTTAAGTTTAAACAAAGTGATTTTGGTTTTCTACAAAATCCATATTGAAGAACATTGAATATTTCTTTTAAAAATAATGTTGGGCTGAGTTTGTAGTTCAGTGGTGGTGCACTTGCCTAGCTTGTAAGATGTTCTAGGTTTAATCTGCACTGGGAAAAAATTTAATTTCATAGTTTAACTTCAATTACCTTGAAAAACAAAGCTGGGTAAGTAAAGGAAAGTTGACCATATTTAATCAGTCAGTCTCTTTTTCCTTGAGATAGGATCTCACTGGATAGCCTTGACTGTCCTAGAATTCATCATGTAGACAAGGCTAACCTGGAACTCACAGAGGTCCTTCTGCCTTCTGAGTGCACATTGGCATTAAAGGTGTGCACTAAATAAACCATACTTGGTTTATTTAGTCTTCCTGAAACTAAATACAGAAGGCTCAACAAAATAAGCCCTTCCAGTAAATCCTCTGCATTCCTATGTTGATCTTGATAGTTAGGTCTCCATAGTCCTGGGCTCTTGTCTGCTTGTATTTTACCTTTATTTATTTTAGCAAGCAAAAGGGGGAAAGTATAACTTGTGAAAATTTGGCTAAGGAATAGGAATTAGAAGTCAGTGCAGTCTAAATCCCTAAATTCTGTACTTCAGCAGAGGGTCACTTCTGTACTGCAGAATCAACAGCTAGTGTGAAATCTGAAGAAAAAGGTCCATTTCTCAGCGCAAGCTTTTTATAAAAAAAACAACTTTAAATATTGTCAATTAATTGTGTGTGGAGGTGAGAGAAAGGGAGAGAGACATGTGTGAGTGTAAGGATGCAGATGCCATTGAACTTGTGTGGTGGTCAGGAGACAGCTCCAGTTTTCTTTCCATCTGAATTCCAGGAGTCAAGCTCAGGTTACCAGGCATGCACAGCAAGCTCTTCTACCCACTAAGCCATCTCACTGGGCCCAATACAAGTATTTTTAATCAGATGCAGTGGTTCTCAACCTTCCTAATGCTGCGGCCTTTTAATACAGTTCCTCAAGTTCTGGTAACCCCCCCCCACACCATAAAATTAGTTTCGTTACCACTTTATAACTGATTTTGCTACTGTTAGGAACTATAATGTAAATATTTTTGGAGACAGAAGTTTGCCAAAGGGGAGGTAACCCACAGGTTGAGAACCATTGAGTAAAAGGAAGCTAGCAAGAGTTATTTTTTAAAAATGTCTCAATTGTGTAACAAAGAAAGTTGTTTCAGTTTTGGTTTTGTGTTTCCTGTTGCTCAAAGTTGACTGATATTTGAGCAGAATTCCTTGAGACACTGAAACTGCAGCAAGTCCTTGAGTAATTGCCACTGTTGCCTACGTTAACACCGGACAGTATTTGGGAATATTCGTCGAATGCATTTTTTCCCCTTCTTAGACCCTTTAGCTCCCCCTAGTGGTTGGTTTATTTAGTAAATATTTATTATACACCTAACATGCTCCACACTGCTGATAGGCAGTGGGTAAAGAGCTGTTGGAATGTTCAGCAGTGGTAAAGCGTAGTTAATGGGTACTATCTGGAGTTTTAAGTGTATATGGTAGGGACTCAGGAAAGAAATATACATCCACTACTCTAGAAGGACACGGGAAGCTTCTTAGAGGTGGGGATCTTCACTCTGAGTCTGAGCAGAGAAGTTCACGTGAGGTTCAAAGACAAAGCAAGGTAGAGGCAACAGCCTGGGCAGAGTTTGCAGAGAAGATGGGTTGTGAGATGTACAGAGTGGCTCTCGGTGCCCATGTGGAGGGTTGTTGTAATTAAGTTAGGAAGATGGGGGGGTGACATAGTTGAGGGGATCACACAAATGAAGATGGACTTTATCTGATATAAGTGCTTTTCCACCACAAGGTAATTTCACCCACAAGAGTTATTTGTGGCAATGTCATTTAACATTTTGATTTTCATGCTGGTGGTGATGATAAATTGCATTTCAGGCGGACAGTAGTATCAGGCAAGTTTACCTTTTAGAAGGGCCGTTAGATTGATAATGGGAAGAATGAATTGAAAGGAGGCTAGAATAGAAACGACCTATGGAATACTTGGAAGTAGTCCATGCAAGATGGAGCCCTGGAAAAGAATTAGAAAGGAAGGGGCCCACCTCCCATATAAAGGATAGAATGGATTGAGATGAGATTATTATGAGGTCAAAACAGAACTAGGTGACAAGTGGGATATAAGGGTATAAAGAATGGAGAAGACTCAAGGTGCATGTCCAAGGCTTGAGCCTGGGAAACCATCCATCCATATGTGTGTCCTGAAGTACCTAATTGTGCCTGTACTCTTCACTTTGGTGGTTTATTATATACCATATTATACAGTTTAAGTGCAAGATTATTGACCTTAACTTCTCTTTGTGTACTTCATAAAGTCTAGTCCAGTGTTGGACAAATAGCAAAAGCTTACATGTGGAGAGAATTGGATATGTGCACATTAAAGTTCCATGTTTTCTCAGTTTGATGGAGCTCCTTTTCCATGTAAAGGTCGCATTTGTTTATGACTAATTTCTTCCCATTATTGAGTACACACAGTTTCTCTCACTACTGTGCCTTGCCCAGAGCTTGACACAATTTTTTTTTGGTAACAGGAAACCTTTCAAATCATCTTGAAATGTGCCAGAAACCGTGCCGAGGACTTTGCATGAGTTGTCTGGTTCTCCCAGCAGACTTCATGTGTCACCTTTGGTGAGTGTGACAGGGAGATAAGGACGTCAAGGCTCAGCGGAGTTAAGTGACTGACTCAGTGTCATCTCAGGTTCTCATCCTGGCAGAACCAAGGTTTGAACTTAAGTCTCCTGCTGTCAGAGTCCATGGTCTTTGTCATTGCCTGTGTCACTTTGATAAGAAGAGCACAGCAGAAGGCACTTGCTGTTGATTGGTTGGAATTGAGTAGGTTATATTAAAAACTGTCTAAACTTAAGTGGCTTGCCTTGCAGTATTAAACCTGGAACTTATGATCTTCCTGCTTCAGCCTCCCAGTGCTGGAATTACAGATGTGAGCTACCACACCCAACCTACATGGTTGTAGTTATTGACTGTGAAACGGTTGTAATCCTTGAGAGATCTGAATAGTTTTTTGGAGAAGAAATATTCTGACTATTATACAGAATATGCAGAATTTGGCTACTCATTCATTATTTTTTTAATGTGTGTCTGTTTACACACACTCATGTGGAGCCCAATTTTCGTTCCACCCTGTGGATTTTAGGACTTGAACTCAGGTCATCAGGCTTGGCAGCAGACACCTTTACTCTCTGAGGCATTTGACTAACCTGGATTTTGAGGTATGTCTCGTGTATCCTAGCCTGGCCTTGAACTCTTGATCTTCTTGTATCTGCCTCAAGTGCTGGAATTACAGGCATATGTGCCACCAGGCCAGGCAAGTTCACTGCTTTGAAACACATTTCTGTCTGTCTGGTAGGATTAAAATACTGGACGTTTGCCTTGGAAAAGTAGCAAGTTAAGGGGAGAGTAGGAGTTACCTTCCTATAATTGAAGCATTGTCCTTTTGGAAGATTCATCTTGATGGGTTAAATTTATGTGTGGAACTAATAGAACAGATTTTAGAGCAAGACTGTAAGGTTGAGAGGGAGTTGGCTGCCTGGAAAGGGTGTGCAGTGGCCCACCTTGAAGCTTGAAAATAGGAATTGCTGCTTCTCTCCTTGGTGTGTGTGATGGATTCTGATGCCAAGTGAAGGCTGGCAGAACCGTTTCTGTGGTGAGTTATTCATAGGAAATAGGAGCAGGGACATAGGAAATAGGACAGCTAATACAGGGTGGGAAGGGGAGCTACAGCAGACAGTAGAGATGGGGAAGCAGAGGGAAGCCAGGGCCCAGCATGACTCCTATTCCACCAGTGCCTGCTGGGACAGTCTCTGCTGGGGACATTTTGTAAGCTTTTGGCTCTTGTTTCCTAAGAGATTGCTCCGAAAAGCTTGAGGAAATTTGTAACATCACAGAGACAGGGCAGTCCTGCTATTGTCCTAAGCATCTGAGTGGAGGCATTGAGTGCTGCTGCATCAGAAAAAGCTGCGTTGTGGGCCAGGTGGGGGTCAAAGTTTCCCTCAGCTGACTCAGTTTTCTTTCTAGTAATTTTCACAATTCTCATTTTTGCATCGAACTAAACCCCAACAGTAGGATTCAAGCTGAGATGATTTCTCCTGTTTTGAATGTTTGTGTTTATTGCCCAGATTCCAAATTTTATCTTTATTAAACAAAAACATTGCATTCCCAGCACTCAGATTTGATAGAGAAAAAATGAAATGAACATGCCCTTCTTTCTCATGTCCCCCAATGCTGATGAATGAACCCAGTGCCTAGTACGCTGAGCTGCATTCCCAGCTGCGGTGGTTTGAATGATAATGGTTTCCACAGACTCACATAGTTGAACGCTTGGTCCCCAGCTGGTAACTGTTTGGGAAGGATTAGGAGGTGGGTGACCAGGACTGAGCATTGAGGTTTTAAAAGCCCCTCCCCATTCCCAGTTAGCTCTCTTTCTGCCTTGTTCTTGTGGATCAAGATGTAAGTTCTCTAGCTGCTGCCTCAGCACCATTGCTGCCTGCCTGTTGCCATGGTCCCTGCCCTAATGGCCATGCGCTCTCACCCTCAAGAGTCCTGTGTCCCAAATGAAAACCTTTTCTGTCAGTTGTTTGATCATGGTGTTTTTTTTTGTTTGTTTGTTTCACAACAATAGAATTGTAACTAAGATACCAGCCCTTAGTTTTTTGAAACAAGGTCTCACTGTGTAATACAGATTGACCTCTAGTCCATCTTTCTGCCCTTACCTTTGAGTGTTGAGATTACAGGTATTGGTCAGCATGTCCAGCCATGTCTTTGTTTTAACTGAGATTATGTGGTTTCTGGGGAGGAGTATGATGAAGTAGGTAAGGATGAGAAAAAAATTTTTTTTGTGACAGGTCCTTAGATAGCTCAGGCTGGCCTTAACTTGCTGTGTATTCCAGGCTCATCTTAAACTCATGATCCTCCTGCCTCAGTCTTCTTGAGTATTGGGGTTACAATCATGTGCCACCACATACGTTAGAATATAAAAAGATGTCAGGCTTGGATCTGATTCTCAACTCTATTGCATGCTATGTGTATACTTTGAACAAATGACAGAACTTGGGCTTCAACTTTATCTATAAAGAGAGTATTTCTCATAGGTTCTGTGTGCATATAAATTTGATGATGCACATCAAAAGCATATAACACGTGGTAAAAGCTGCAAAATTGTTGCTGTTTTCAGACTGTAGATGGAAATCTTTGTCCTGCCCGGTCTTGCAGCCCAGCTGTACTGTCCCAGAGAAGCACACAGAGATTTATATTAATATGTAAACTGATTGGCCTATTACCTCAGGCTTATTAACTAGTTCTTACAACTTAAATTAACCCATAACTCTTGTCTATGTTTAGCCATGTGGCTTGGTACCTTTTACCAGTAAGGCCTTCTCATCTTGCCTCCTCTGCAGCCCCACCTATACCTCATGCCTGGCTATTGGCCAATCAGTGTTTTATTAAATCAATACAAGTGGCAAATCTTTTTTTTTCAAGACAGGGTTTCTCTGTAGTTTTTTGAAGCCTGTCTTGGAACTAGCTCTTGTAGACCAGGCCTGCCTGTCTCCCAAGTGCTGGGATTAAAGACGTGCACCACCGCTGCCCGGCACAAATCTTTACAGTATACAAAAGAATTATACCATAGCAGTAGACTTACCTTCTAAGTTTTTATTTATTTTATGTGTATGGGTGTTTGCCTACATATATGTCTGTGTTCCACATGTATGCCTGATTCCCAAAGAAGCCATAAGAAGGTGTCAGATCCCCTGGAACAGACAGTTGTAAGCCAAAATGTAGGGACTGGGAATTGAACCCTGAACTTCTGGAACAGCAGTCAGTACTCTTAATTATTGCATCATCTCTTTGGGCCCAGACTTATTTTCCAGTGAACTATTATTTGGTTGTTGTCAAAGATCATCTTGGAATAGACATTGGGTTGAGTTTGTGCATCTTTGGTAGATAGTTGTGTCGTATGTAACACAAAACATGTCAGAGCAGATGGTTAATTATCATAATTCCTCAAGGAAAAAAGAAAGCCAAGGCTTGCACATGCTAGGCAAGTTCTGTACCACTGAGCTACATCCCAGTTTTAAAATGTTGACTTTGAAAAGGAGTAAGACTTTCCTGTCTTTATTTCCCTCTCCAAAGAGTTCAGGAAAGAGTAGAAAGGAAGTGTGATATAGTCTACACCAGCATATGCATAAAGGGCTTGGGTTGTAGGAGTCAAAAAGACCTGCCTTCGCCTGTTCAGTGGTGCACACTTTTAGTCCCAGCACTCAGGAGGCAGAGGCAGGCAGACCTCTGAGTTTGAGGCCAGCCTGGTTTACAGAGCAAGTTCCAGGACAGCCAGGACTACACAGAGAAACCCTGTCTCAAAAAACAAAACAAAAAAAAGAGAAACCTGAAGTCAGAGTCCTGAGTGTCACAGATGTGGCCACTAATTTACAGGGAGGAAGAGCAGGGTAGACAGCAGAGAATGTTGAGCTGAGAGTTAGGAGAGCCTGGTCTTCTGGTCTTACTCCTTACCCTCATGTTTTTTGTGCCTAGGTCTGTCACCTCCCTGCTGTACAGACTGGACTTGACTAAGACTCCTTGAGTCCCTGAGATTCTCCATTAGAGTCTGCTTTGGAGGTAAGAACAGGCAAACCAAGGTAGTGTTGTGCTCTTGAAGTAGCAGCTGAAAGAGGGCGCGGTGACGAATACTACAGCTAGAAAGCGGGTGGGCGCTGAGAACAGGTGGGTGCCCACCTTTGTCCGGAGTGGTGGCACAGAGAAACACCTTTACTGTGACACATTGTGGGACACCGTGGCAAAAGAGTGATTCCGGAACTGCTCACGGACTGGAAAACACAGATGTTTTCTGCCTGCTAAGCCAGGATAGCCTCCACCTGAAAGACTGCATGTCTCATGTGCAAGGAGTACAGACGTACTACTCTACCCAGTACGTGAGGAGTACAGACGTGTTCAGTACATGAGGAGTACAGACGTGTTCAGTACATGAGGAGTACAGACGTGTTCCACTACACCCAGGACATGAGGTGCTGGGATTGAGCCTAGGGCTTCATGCATAATAGGCAAGCACTCTACCAACTAAGCTACACCCCCAGCCCTTCTCTTCAGAATTTTAGTTGTAATTCTTCAAACTATTGTAGATTTTTCCCGCTGCAGACTGTTCCATTATGGATGGAGGAGATGATGGTAACCTTGTCATCAAAAAGAGGTTTGTGTCCGAGGCGGAGCTAGATGAGCGGCGCAAAAGGAGGCAAGAAGAGTGGGAAAAGGTTCGAAAACCAGAAGATCCACAAGGTATATAGACCTAGAGCTGGACATTCATTTAACTTTTTCCTAACGATTTTGTTTGTTTTTATGTGCATTGGTGTTTTGCCTGCATGTATGTCTGGATGAAGGTGCTGGGTCCCCTGGAACTGGAGTTAGCAATTGTGAGCTACCATGTGGGTGCTGGGAATGCTGGGAATTGAACTGGGGTCCTTTGTAAGAGCAGCCAGTTCTCTTAACCACTGAACCAATTCTCCAGCTCCTCATTTAATTCTTTAATCCTCATAAAACTCTGCCAAGAAGGTGCTAATTGTCCTTGTTAGAGTTTAGGAACAGGGCGAAGTTACCCATGTGAAGTCTCCACAGCAGGACTAGAGTACTCCATGTTTGCCCTCTTCTCCCCACCACAGTGCCTTCCAGGAGAGTCTGCTAGTCTCTTCCACTGTCACAGGTGGAGGAGGCACAGTTTGAACTGAGGATGCTGCTAATAGGTTTGACCAGCTGCTCATCCAGTTAGCAGTGTGACATTAATAGCTGTCTTTGCAAACCACCTGCCGCTTTCTGACTGAGGGGCAAGAGATGCTGTAGACTTTGCTATTTTTGATATTTTCACCTTCAGACAATATAGAGACTTAGCTATTTTTCCAGCTCCTTGTGATTCAAAAATAATATGAAACAGCCTACATTCTGTGTCTCCTTTATGCCGTCTTCCTTTCAGAATGTCCAGAGGAGGCTTATGACCCCCGGTCTCTGTACGAACGGCTCCAGGAGCAGAAAGACAGGAAGCAGCAGGAGTATGAGGAACAGTTCAAATTCAGTAAGCTTCATACAGTTCACATTCTGAGGGATTCACTGGGCCTTCTGATGTACTTTGACCTCATGAAACTGTCTTTATTACTAGCAATAGAATTATCTTAATTATCCAGTCATCAGAAGCTCATCCAGTAGAAAAAAGACCATCTTCTGCCTTCTAAACCACATTGAACATTTTTACTTAGAGTTTAAGATACCATTTGAATTCTGTGCTAATATCTAGTAATGGGAGAAATGCTTTGACTTTATGCCATGCTATTTATATAAAAAAAAGCCATGGTGTTTAACAGTTATTTCTTTTAATTGTCTGAAGTATCTGCTGCTTATTTAAAAAGGAAAAGGGGCAGTGTTGCCCAGTGTTGCCAGCGGTACAAGTGCTCGCTGTGCCAGTTGATCCCTGAGTCCAACAGCTGGAAGGAGAGAGTTGACTCCTGAGGGCTGTCCCCTGGTCTTCATGTGTGTACCATGGCACACGTGTACACACATCATAATATTTTTTTTCTTTTAATGTAGGAAAGGAAAAGTCAAAGACGACTGTTTTTCTCTTAGTCTTCTCAGTATCCCTTGTTCAATTGTTTCCTCAGAAAATATGGTAAGAGGTTTAGATGAAGATGAGACCAACTTCCTTGATGAGGTTTCTCGTCAGCAGGAACTGATAGAAAAGCAGCGACGAGAAGAAGAACTGGAGGAGCTGAAGGAGTACAGAATATCCTTTGTGCTTGGAGAGAAATGACTCGCTGTCCTCACAGATAGAAAGTGTCAGCACTGATGTCCTATGACTCTGATGACTGACTGGCTGTGGTCAGTGGGCGTGCTGCATGTGCACGTCTGTTATGATCAGAAGTCCACATGATTTTCCAGGATCAACCAGGCATAAATTCTCATAGTCTGTAGCAGGATATTCTTGCCTTGTAGGATTAGGCTTAGACAGTTGGACGATGTAGCCAGTCTCTCTGGGGAGAAATTGCTTCCTAAGATTTAAAAGGGCATGTTTATGGCCTTTTATATGCCTGTGTGTTTACAGTATATACCTACTGAAACCAAAGACAATCACATCCAGTGTCCTGCTCTGTTCCCTTGAGATGGGACCGCTTGCTGAACCTGAGTCCTGCTGCAATAGCTAAGCTGGCAGGCCAGTAAATACCTAGGGTCTGCTTGTCTGCACCATACCTGGATTTTACACGAGTGCTGGGGATTTGAACTTGGGTTCTCGTGCTTGCCAAACAGTGCTTTTACTCATTAAGCATCTCCCCAGACCTAAAAAGGCATCTTTAGAAACATTCCTCTTACTCTTTTGTTTTTAGCAAAGGTAGACAGCCCTTCCATACCCTGAGAACTATTCCTCCAGTGGGTTCAGGGAACAATGAAGATCATTCTTTTTTTTTTGACTTAATATTACCTTGTTGGAAGCATCTACTTATCCAACTTTTTCCCCCTTTTCCTGAGATGGCCTCACTACATAGACTAGCTTGGCCTCAAACTTGTGTTCCTCCTGGGTCTTGAGTGCTGGAATTACATATACCATATGCCTTTGAATGTCTTAATGGGCACCTCCAAATCTAACTTAGCTGATGATGAACTCTCAGTTCATGCCACAGTAGAGTTTTTGTTTGTTTGTTTGTTTGTTTTTTCTTCCCGGTCTTCTCTACTCTGCAATTGCCAAAACGACTTACCAAGTGTACTCAAACATATCTAAATCTTACTGTCTCTCTTTCCACTCTGGACTTCCTGTATTGCTAGGGTCACTACTAATTGGTTTCCATTTCTACTCTTATCCCCAACCTTTTTTTTCCCCTTTTGAGACAAGATCTCACTATGTAGCTGTGACTGACCTAGAACTCACTTTGTAGACCTGGCTGCAAAGAACTCAGAGAGATCTGCCTTGCCTTCTGAGTGCTAGGACTAAAGATGTGCACCACCATGCCTGGCTTACGTCAGCATTCTTTAGTCAGACTCCACAAGACTCTACATGACTTGGAGCAGATCACCTGCCTCTGTGTTCTGTAACTACTCTTCATGTCCACTGTACTCTAGCCTCTGGCCCCTAGGTTCCTCTTTCATCAGATGGATTCCATTTCAAGGCCTCAAATTCATAATTTCTTCAATCTGAGATGTTCTTCCTTCAGATTGCCCACAGCTAGCATTTCATGGCTGAGGTCTTGGTTCTACACTCCTCTCCCTACGAACCTGTATAGTTGCAGCTTCTGATTGCTGTCTGTAATCCCATTTGGTGGTACTTGGAGTGGCATCCAGGCATTTGCACATTCTAAGCACATGCTCTGTCCCAAGCCCCATAATTTTGTTTTAAATAGGGGAAATTTTCATTTGTTTGCTTTGGCTCATTTTATCTTTTCACTTCTAGAATGTAAAATAACTTCTATCACAACCAGAATGACTAATTTTTCCCAGTGCCTGGACTGTAGTAAATACATGAATAACCTGTAGGAGCTATTGGTGGGCCGTTCTAACTTTTCCCCTCCAGTATGGAAGCTTATTTGTTTTTTTCAAGTGTATAAGTTGAGTAAACCACTGTTCTTTTTGAACAGGGTTTATCTGTGAATTGATAATTGATGGTAGGACATTGTCAGTGTGCATTCCTAGCTGGCTTGGAATTCACCGTGTAGACCAGACTGACTCCTAACACACAGAAGTCCATCTGCTTCTGTCTCCCCAGTGCCTAAAGGTGTGTGCCACTGTGCCCGACTTGATAAGATTTTATATTTATGCTAGTGTTTTCCTGCAGAGAGTGTACAGTAAGTTCATTAAAGAGTTAACCTGTAGGAGGAAATGTGTGCAGATGCACTGGGCCTAATGTCAGTCAGAACTAGGAGCATAAGTACTGGCTGCCAGTCTTACTTAGTTCTGTTAGTAGCATTTAGGTACTGTCTGAGGCTGTGGGAGTTGATACAAAGTTACCCCTCAGTTTGAACATTTGTGAAGATGGGCAGATCTTTTTGTGTCATGTTTCAGACACCAGGCTTTTATCCTCTAAGGAAGTAGTGGTATACTTTTCACATTGTTTTGTTTTAGGTTGACAGACTAACAGATAAATGTCCACCAGAGGAACATTCTAGAGAGGGTACTAGGAATGTAAAATGCTCTTTCATTTTCAACTTAAAGGAAAGAACCAGGAACTTTCTGCGGTGACACTGGAGTAGAGAACTGGAAAGACTTCAGGGTGTTGGCTTTAGATGGAAACTGGGCAGGTTCTGATAGATGTCTTACAAAACTGAAGAAAAGCAGGCTCTTTGTTGCAGATATCTGATCCCAAACACCCAAGTAGCCAGATACAGTAAGACAGGATTGGAGGGATTAGATATTTATTTATGGGCACTCTATATTAGATGCTGATTTTTGGCTTTGCTCTTTAACATGGTATATTTTATAATGCAACACTTGTGAATACAAATGAGCTATGATTTGTGTTATGTAAATAGTAGTACTCTAGTTGATCCCACTCAGGTTATGCTAGTATTTAGCAAAATTATGCATATCTAAAATTGTATAATTAAAAATCTGGAAGATGGAGAGATGGTTCAGTTGTTGTCTTGCTCTTGCAGAGGACCCAAGTTCAGTTTCTAGCACCCATGTGACAGTTCACAATCATCTGTTTCCAGTTCCAGGGGATCTGACGCCCTCTTCTGGTCTCCACAGATGCTGTACACATGTGGTACACATACATATATGCAGACAAACAATACACATGAAATAAAATAAACTTTTTTTTTTTAAAGGCCTTATCTGGGTCTGGGAAAATGGTTCACTGGGTGGTGTACTAAGTGCTTGCTGTACAGGCACAAAGGCTTGATTTCTACTCCCCAACACCCATGTGAAAAGAAACAGGTATGGCTGTCTTGGAAGAGTGAGACCAGAGAATACCTGGGTTTGCTGGCCAGCCAAACTGGCTAAAGCTACCTTTGGCATGAGACGACATTCAGTGAGAGACCCTATCTCAAAGGAGTAAGGTGGAAAATGGTAGAGAAAGATAACTGATGTTCTCTCCTGGCCTCCACATAATATGTGCATGCCCCCTCCCCATACACACAGTGTCTCATCTAATAAAGTGAAAATTTTGAGATGTGTTTGTTTCAGAGGGAGGCTTTAAAAGGAGGAAAAATCCTTGTACTTTGAATGTGAATAAAAAATATTACTAGCCTCTCCCTGTCAAAGGTTGGAACTTTCTTTAACTTCCAAAAACATTTATTTGTTGGAGAATAGGAACATGCATATGGAGGTGGGTCAAAGGTCAACTTGTGGGCGTTGGTTCACTCCTCCCACCTGTAGACCCCAGGGGTCAAACTCAGGTTGTCAGGCTTGGCAGCAGTGCCTTTACCTGAAGAGCCATCTTGACGGTCTTTTTCTCTGCTTTAAAAAAATGAAAAGTTAGCAGGGCAGTCAGTGGTGGCGCACATCTTTAGTCCCAGCACTTGGGAGGCAGAGGTAGATGGGTCTCTGTGATTTTGAGGCTAGCCTGATCTACAGAGTGAGTTTCAGGACTGACAGGGCTACACAGAGAAACCCTATCTGGGAAAAACCAAAATAAAGAAAAGTTAAAACTTTTTTTTATCTGTGTCTTGTTATTAAAAATACATGTATATTTTGGTGTGCTCATTTTTTCACATTTTGGTATTAAATTATTATTATTGTGTAGGGTTTTGTTCTCTTTTTCTTTTTGATCTTCTGAGCCTTAGTGACAGAGTTATAGATTTAAAAACCACAATGTGCTAATGGTTTTGACATTTTAATCCTAGGAAAATTAAGGGTTTTTTGTTTCTTTTATAAAAATGAAAAATTATGGGGGCTGGAGAGATGGCTCAGTGGTTAAGAGCACTGGCTGCTCTTCC
>LOJH01026788.1:8689-19128 GCA_001685095.1 Ellobius talpinus
CACACACACACACACACACACACGTCCTCTAACAGAGTGGTAGAAGAATTAGGAATTTTTGTGTAACAAAATAATTTGAGGAAGTAATAGTATTTATTTAAACCTTTGCTTTGAAAAGTTAATATTACATATTGAATTTGGCAAAAATTAACAAATATAACCAATGGCATGAACAACTGCAAAATTTTATATTTAGATCTACAAGGAGAAGATGTATCTTTATAGAATAAGTCTTCAGGAGACAAGCTAATTAAGGACGAAAACTTGCATGCATGAAGGTCAAGATCGGGCTCCTCCAGTGGTTCCCTGAGCAGAGCGTGATGATCTTAGTTCGACTGAATGACCGTTCTTGCTGTCCTGTCCTTTTGACATCTGATCAGTCTTGTAGTCTGTGCTCCTTTAGACTTTAATGGTCATCCTCACACACACACACACACACACACACACACACACATGCAAGACCATGCTCTGTATTAGCTGGTCTCTGCAAATAACCCTGAGAAGATGGCCTTGGACCAATATGCGTCTGCTGATTGAATCTGATTGTCAAAGCTTCAGAAAATGCATATTGGTAAGAATAAAACCCAAAAGAAAATTTGTTGTATTTTGAATGTAGTGATGATGGGTGCTTGGAGAGGGAGAGTGAGGAGGATGAGGAGGAAGAGGCAGAGGAGAGGATGGTAAGAAGGTTAGGGACAGCTGGTGAAAGTAACAGAGCTAGGTAGGTCATCTGATGACATTTCCATTTCCGAAACAAGTACCTTTCCATTGTAGCTTTATTTGCCCACAATCACATTCTGAAAATTGGTTTTATTTGTGCCACTGCAGAAATAGAGGAAAAGGAGCCAATGCTGTCTGGTATTATAAGTACCTAGAAATTCCTGACAATCTAGGCAAGTGCTTCAGATATCACTTTCGGAAGAACTTGGAGTTCTAGACAAGAGCCTGACATCCTGGAAGGCAGAGAGAACTAGCTGATGTTGTATAATCGGAGTGACATCACCATTGGAGCTGAATATGGATTTTGTAGATGCGGAGGTGCTGCCTCTCTTGGCTTATTTATTTTTTATTCATTTATCACCCATTTTCTCTCCTTTCTAGAAAAGCCTTGTACCTTGGCGTGGAGCGACAAACCATCAGGTCTCATGGGTGCTTTTAAAATGGTTAAGGCTTAGGTGCTGGACTTTGAGTTCCAGCTCAAGGGTCCTCAGCTGTGTGGTCTTAAGTGTGTTATTTAACCTCTCTGACCCTCTTTGGTAAATGGTAGCAGTTTTCCTAAGAGTTGTGAGCTTAGATATAAACAGTGTTATGTGAGTGTTCATAGGATAGATTAGAAAAAGCTTATAATTGACAAAAAAAGAGGGCAGCTTTGTGAAACAGTGTAATGAGAAAAATGGAAAAGAAATTCCATCTCTCTAACCTTTCCTCTCTTCTGAATGATGCAATGTCATTTGAAGAGAAAAAGCTCAATGATTCTCCCACACCAGCCCTTCCTCAGACACAAACCCTCAAGTTACCTAAAATGTAAGGCTAATGTACTTTAGAGATGGCGCATTTTTCTCTTCAGAAGCTTCACAAATAAACCTCAAACTACCCCTGGCCCTGAACTGTTTCTGCGGACTTCAGAGTTCAGTGGTCACCCTCTGGGGTTTCTAAGTTTTTCTGTTCTTGAACAAAAAACTGAACAGAAGCAAATGCAGACAGAAAGTTTATTAGGAAGGAAGATTTCTCAGGGAAGAAAGTAGGTCAGTCCTGGGGAAAGGTAAGAAAGAGATGCCTGTGTCCTGCGGCTTGGGAATCTTTGTAGCTAATTTGCACACTGCACACTTCTTTGTACAAGGTCTGTTCTGTGTCACCCTTAGTGGAGAGGGTTTTCCAATTTTCTTCTCTGCCCAAACATTTCTTTCATATGCTAATTGTGACCTCACTTTATAACCTTTCCTCCCGCCATAAGATCCCAGATGGTTTGTATGGAAGGTGTGTGCAAGCTGGCCGAAATATGGTCTGGAAAAGAAATACTGGGTTTGAATTAAAGCACACTCACAGGACAGAGCCCTTGATATATCATGGTTATGTTTATAGCCTTGGAAATCTTAGTGCATTGTAAGGTCCTTATGTACTTAGAAACTTAGCTTATGATGAATTTGAAGAAATACTATGAGCGTTTGAGGAAATGCTAGATACTATTAAGGGTATACAAGCATGCCAGCCGCAACAGTGGGACCCCAACAACTGTCCCTTCTGGTTCTAGACAGACACTATGGAGAGCACAGAGTGTGAGGCTGGGTTCTCTCCTCTACATGGCAGAGAGGACAGTTGGTTCATAGCCATACTAAGAACCCCAGGAGGCCTTTGAGAGGCAACACGTAGCACTATCTTCAGAAATGCTAGAAAGACCAAATCAATAGCAGGGTGGTTGTGGCCTTCCTGAAGACACATCCATCTTGTTCTACAGGAGTGGTCAGTACTGGCATCTGCCTCCAGCTATGGGCCCAGGGTCTGGAACAGACATGGAGACATACAGACTAATCTCAATGTATTTGAAGAGCAAAAAGCTGTCCCAAGATGGCTCATTTGCACTGAAGAAGAGAAGTTGTGTCATCTGCTGCCAGCACGGAGTGCAGGTTTTCATTAGGAACAGGAAGTCTGAGAGGAAGCCAGAACCACTGGGTAACGGATGACTTCAAGCTAAGAAGCAGCTGAAGGCAGAAGATGGCGAATTCTCAGGGACGATGGGATAACTATGCTGTTGACATATATCCCAATGTACGTTTGTCTGTGTGTGGCTCCTCAGTAACTGAGAGAGAACATTCTAGAGGGACAGATGAGTATGCAGTGTCGGAGCTAAGGCTCCATTTTCCCTGGTTAGTCTAAGAACCACTGGCTCTGTATTGTGGAGAGCCGGAAAGCATTCCTGTGAACTGTTCCCTCTCTGCCTCTTCCAGGAAGGTCAAGAGGAGCTTCAAGAACCTCCTCAGGGCTTCCCATATAATGTACCTCACTCAGGGGGAGTTTTCCTTGTCTTTCTAGTCTCTGATATGTCTGAAGGCCTTTGTATGACTGGCCATGTGACATCTGGAAACAGAGGATGGCCTCTTGGTACATAGTCCCCCTCAGTCCTGCACTGTGACTTCTGTGGCCTTTAATTAGAATCCCCAAAGAGGGGACCTAGGCCCAGGTTATCTGATGTAGTTCCTTCTTACCTTCCCGGAGATGACGGTCTATTGGGAGCCTTTTGTTTTTTCTGTCATAGAGGGGATAATGAAATAGAACTCACATTCTGCCCCTCATAATAAACCCCAAATGGAAATTGGGTACATTCACACATTAAATCTTAGGAACATGCTGGATAATTACTTTCCTGGTTGCTGCAATCAAACACCTTAGAAGAAGCAGCTTAGAGAAAGAAAGATTTATTTGAACTAATGCCTTGAGGGGATATGGCCCATCATGGTAGGGAAGGCATGGTGGTAGGTAGCTTCATGGCAACATCCTCACACATCAGTGGAACCAGAGCAGAGGCAGATGATAAACACGGGTGCTAGCATGCTTTCTCCTTTTCCTTCTTGTATCCCATCTAATTCTGCATACTATGGGATGTTGGCAGCTACATTCTGAGGTCCCCTCAATTGATTCCCCCGAAACACTCTCAGATACCCCTAGTAGTGCATCTCAAGCTCCGAGGTGATTATAAATCTGGTCAAGTTGACAGGGAAGATGGATCATCATATCCATCCAAAAATTATAAGAGGTTCGTTTATTTTATTGCTCATTTTTCTCCTCGTTATTAAATTTCATTGAGTGCATATCCGTTTCAGTGAATGTTTCCATATCTATCTGGGAAGTGACGCAGACAAAAGTTCTGGATGGATTTTAATCAGTTTGTAGACTAATGAAAGTGGTTTTCCAAAATAATGACTCATTTCTGCTAGCAGATATCCAGGTAAGTAGACTTTTGAAGCCATTCTTTGCTATGTGACAATGGCCTGTTAAATTCTCCCCACTCTGCATTGCCAATGTATTAAAATATTTCAGAGAATTCTTGAATGCTTTAGCTTCCTACTTGAATAGTGTACTTAAAAAAATCATACAGTGTTGCCTATCGGCAAAATTCTGTACAAAAATTTTCCAAGTCCTTCTTGAAGGAGACTCCCACAAAGCCAGGGCTTCCTTCCAGACCCCAGATAAGATACAAACCCCACCCAAACACCGGTTTTCACAGAGAGATCTGTTATTAAGCAGTAAAGAAAAGTTAAAGCAACTGCTTTCTGTCTCAAGCAGGAAAGAGCAGCAAATGACCTTGCAGGCATAATTTTTTTATTATTTGTTTATTATGTATATAGTGTTCTGAGTCCCTGCAGGCCAGGAGAGGGCACCAGATCTCATTACAGGTGGTTATGAACCACCACGTGGTTGCTGGGAATTGAACTCAGGACTTTTGGAAGAAGCAGTCAATGCTCTTAACCTCTGGGCCATCTGCCCAGCCCACAGGAATAGGGGAGCAGATGAGGAGATCTGTGCTAAAATGGGCTGGGATGAGGTGGTAAGGATATAGAAGAGGAGGAAGGGGACAGGGGCAAAGGGAAGGGGACATTTGTCCCAGAGGGGCAAAGAACCGCCTCTGGATAGAGAGGAGGCAGACATGGCACACAGAAAAATGGTGGTTTATGAAGGTACAAGGGGAACCTATGTCAGGATGAGGTGTTAAACTTATTTGGGCATGGTAGTTAGGTGAGCCAAAGGGGCATTTGATTGCTGAGCTCTAGTACTTCTGCAGATGAACCTTAGTAGTCAGCCTCAGGAGGAGGAAGTGGCCAATGACGGAGCAGCCATCTTTAAGAATGTAGTCTAACGGTTTTTTTAGCAAGGCAGAGGGAAGGGGGAGAAGGGCAAGGCCTGCCAGAGCCACATGCTCGAGTGGGCCAGTGCCTATTCACTTCCTATTTGATTATTATAGCTCTGGAATTCTACCTAAAATTCACTCGATTAAAAAATATCTGTCACCGAAGCTAAGTGTGACAGCACACACCACAACCCCAGCACTCAGAAGGTCAAGGCAGAGGGATCAGTAATTCAAAACCAGCTCCAAGTACACAGCTAGTCTGGGCTACTGGTGACCCAATCTCAACAACCAAGTAGATAAAAATTTAAAAGAAAACAAAATAAATGAGTGAAGATGTACAGTTGAAAGAAAACGCATGGTTAGTTCCCATTCACTAAAATATGAACTTTAGGGGCGAGCCACATGGCCCAGCGGGTGAAAATACTGCCACCAAGCCCGATGCCCAGAGTTCAGTTCTGGGAATCACCAAGGAGAAGGGAGAATCAACTCCCAGGAGGTGTTTTATGCTTTCTACTATGCCATGGCACAAATGCGCACACACACGGATTTCAGAAGGGACCCAACAGCCAGCCCAAGGGTTCCAGCTGGATCCTGGGACCCATGGAGATAACAGGCTTAGATTGTTACTACAGAGGGGCCTTAGAGGGTTCTCTGAGCCTCTCTTATATTTCTTTATGTTTTTATGGATAAGTTCTATAATTGTAGGGAAAGTTAGAAAAACATTAAGGCTGAGATTAGGAATTCTTTGGGGTTGAGAGAAGGGGGATGAGCAGCCCTAAGCAGCATTTCCCCACCCCCTTCCCTCCAGAATGAAATTAGGATCCCATTTGAATTGAAAACCAAATTTAGAGGTCACTTACTACCTAGTCTTCACATAACAGCTGAGGAGCTCGAGACTCAGGGCCATCAATTCTTCCTCCTAGGCTTGAACATAGAAATTTGCCACCAAGCTGGGACCTCACTCCAGCTTCATTTCTGCTCAGGACTCTGCTCTATCGCAGCATTCACTCCAGGAAGCTGAGTGGCTTACTGTCACTCAGGGTAAGGCTATTCAGGGAAGTCAGCGAGGTATAGTCATAAGAGATGGCAGAGGCATTTCACAGTTCTGGGAGATGGAAGGCACATTCCCTGGGCACATAAGGGACAAGTGATCTTTTGCATGAGGCCAGGGGTGGAAGCGGGCAGAAGAGGAGGACAGAGCCGGTGAGAATCCCCATAAAGTGGCACACAGAAAGGCTACTGAGAGGGTTTCAAAGGGCGTGTAACACAAGGAGCGTGTTGTTTAGGGATTGCTTTGTGCTAACATTTTCTTCAGGTGAGCTACTGCCCAATCTTCCAAAGGTAGCTTCTCAGATCTGTAGAGACAGGCTCCTTCTTCTCTGCTTCTCATCTTACTAGGGAGCAAAGCACTACACAATGAAGAAATTCCCTTTCCCCAGGAGAGCTTCCACCTCCTCTCTAATATAGACCAGCCCCCTGGTGGAGCTCCCTGGTGACACCCAACGCCCCAGGGAGCCAGTTTGTCCCTCCCCACCCCGACTGTTACCAGTGAAATTCCTGTCCCCAATGAGCTAATTCACATCGGCTGCACATAAAGTTCATTTATTTCCTGTGATAAGTTTACATATTTATAGAAAACAGTCCCTTTTGAGCCCGGAAAGAACAGAGCCATGCAGCCGCGTCCACTCTTTTGATTATGACCCAAGCAAACAACTCTGATTTTGATCAATAAATGAAGTTAAATGAACACTGAGGGCCGGTCCCTGACAGAGGGTTTTCCCCAAACAGGTTGAATGCTTTGGAGTCTCCCTGCACTTTTACTTCATGAACTTAGAGGAAAATCTTGCCATTATTTGGCCTCTTTCAAACACACCAGCTGAGGTTACAAAGGCCAAGTGGAGGATTTAAAGATACCGCTGATTAGCCCAGGCTCAGGCTGCTCACCAAAGCACATAAGGGAAGGCATTTGAGCAGTTTTGAGCACATTTGTCTGAACGGTTTAGCTGTGGTTGAATTCCCTCCTCAGCTCCCATCAACTGCCATCCAGAGAAAATAAGAGCTTTGCCGGGATTGGGTTGCAAAGGACTCACTCTCTGCCTAAACTGTGTTTTATTTAGTCCTTAGCAGATTTGAAGCTGGACAAAGCAACTCAATTTCCTTAGAATTCCAGAGCGTTTAGAAGTTTCATATAGGTCTTATCAGATGCATTTCATTAGGTTCTCAATTTTATTTTATTTTATTGAGACAGGGTCTTACTATGTAGCTCTGGCTGTTCTGGAACTCACTGGTTGAAAGCCTGGCTGGCTTTGAACTCACCAAGAGTTCAATCCCTGCCTCTGCCTACAAGTGCTGGGATTAAAGGCATATGCCACTACACAGACTAAATTCTCAGTTTTATAATCAGAAGTACGCAAATCAAATTTCCTTGAAATTGCTCAGATTAAGTTGGAGGAGGGTAAATCCTAAATCCAATCATGTCTGGGCTTTCAAGGTAGCTAGTGTCTTGAAGGGCTGGTAGAAAATGAAGCAACAATGTGCCCAGAAACAAGCTTCATGGCAAAGAAAACGGTGCTGAGTTGGTGCTTGATGCCGAGATTCTCAATAATTCGCTGTCCGTTTAGTGCTGTGGAGTCTATTTATCCCCTTCTCGGTTGTTTTAGGAGGAAATACTAAGACAGTGGGCAGCAGGGCAGGTGTTCTTCGAGATGCGGCTCTTGAGTTCTTATCCTGCAGCAGCAGGACTTCAGAGAAACCTCTACTTAGGCCTAGCTAGGATCACGAACTTTACCACAGAAAAGAATTTCAGGACAAACCAGTAAGAAGCAGAATTGTAATTTATTAAAAAGAGATTTTCACATAGTTTTGAGCATTGACCTAAGAGGTTTGTGGGATGCTCAAGGGAGAATCAAGTTTAAGCCACTTAGCAGACCCACAAGTTTTTATGGCTTCTAAAGTTGATTTGAAGGTTGCCAAGTTTCCCCCCGAAACCCATCCCCATTCTTTCTCTCCCTTTTTCTGCCTCTCATAAATGAGGTCATACAGTAGAGCCTGAAGTTCCCTGGATAAGATTAATATCTGATAAGATAAAACCATTGGCAACAAAGGTTGCATGGGTGTTAAGGTATGCCTTCTATAAATGGAGTTATTATTTGTAATTATCGTACTTATGAGATTTCTAGAAAATTGCAATTTTGACATTCATATTTGAAATACATCTCTATAAGAGTAATGCCTCTATATGGGAAATTTCACAGAGAATTTTGTTGATGGCGCTGGGATTTTTGACTCTCAGCTGGTAGGGGCCCTCCACTCTGGCGATGACTTGCTGAGTTCTCAGTTTGCCTAGAGGATCCCATCCTAGGAGTGACTTCCTCGATGAAGCAAACAGCACCCAGTCGTCGGACCCTTTTTGGTGTTAGCCCATTCTGTGACTCTTGAAATGACGCTCTTTGTCATATATGTCTTTAGGAGCGACTTCTATGAGAAAGACGTTCTCAGCCTCCTGGCTTGCCAGGTGCCCCCCAGGAAGCTTTCCTCCCCACATGGTTTTTGTAGAATTCACGACTGCATGGGTGCTTGATTTGTTATTCTTTCCTGTGCTGAGCTGTAACATTCAAGAGGACAGGGACTATATCTGGTTTCATTATAATTTTATATCAAAGATCTAATGTGTCAGGATCTCAAGAAGTGCTTGTTAAATAAATGAATTATCTTATTTTCCTTTGTAATCAAAGAGTAAGTGCTACGCTTTAACATATATGCTGCAGGACCATGCATCTCTTGATCTTATTTTTCTTAACATAAACATCTGAACCTCTTCAAAATCCTCATTGCATGGCTTTGGGATGCACCCAGCAACTGCCTAACATCTTTCTTCCCAACAACACCAGCCTGAAACGTTGTGATCTTCCTTATTACTTAAAGGCACATGGAGCTTGGGATCTGCTTCTCTGAGATTCCAGACTATTGAGGGCTCTGGTGAACAGCTGACCTCTTATTTGTGTTCATTTAAGAGGACAGGATGACCTGAAATATAGATTCCTTTCCTGCCTTTACATACTATTTCATGGACACCACAGTTACAGCGTTAACATGAGTGATGGTTTGCCAGAAATTCAGGATTTGGTTTTGTTCAATTTTAAGCTGAAAACACTCATGTGGTGCCACTAATCTTTTTTCCCCTTCTTTGTGGTTAATCCTGGATATTTCTGCATCTGCTCCATCCTTGTTCCCTGGATTATCACCCCCTTCCCTCATAAAAACCTTTAGACCTTAGATTTTTATTGCCCCTTGAACATCCCCAACTGGATTTTGTTCTTCTTCAAACTGTACATATCCAAAAACCAAAGCTATCATTTTTCCGATGATACTCTAATTCTTTCTCTTAATACTAACAACAGGCATTTGTTTTTTCTAACTCAATGCCTCAGAGTCATGTCTGCTAAATTTTTGTTCATGTTCATAAAGCCTCTATCTTGTTCTATGGCAGTGGTTCTCAACCTTCCTATACAGAGACCCTTGAACACAGTGGTCCTCAGCCTCCTAACACTGAGACCTTTAACACAGTGGTCCTCAGCCTCCCTAACACTGAGACCTTTAACACAGTGGTCCTCAGCCTCCCTAACACTGAGACCTTTGACACAGTTGTTCTCAACCTCCCTAATGCTGTAACTCATACAGTTCCTCATGTTGTAGTGACCCCAACCATAAAATTATTTTCATTGCTACTTCATAACTTTAATTTTGNAACACTGAGACCTTTAACACAGTGGTCCTCAGCCTCCCTAACACTGAGACCTTTGACACAGTTGTTCTCAACCTCCCTAATGCTGTAACTCATACAGTTCCTCATGTTGTAGTGACCCCAACCATAAAATTATTTTCATTGCTACTTCATAACTTTAATTTTGCTACTGTTATGAATCCTAATGTAAATATTGGTGTTTTCCAACGATCTGTGAAAGGATTGTTCAACCCTAGAGGGGTCACAATCCACAGGCTGAGAACTACTGCTTTATTGAAATGCCTCTTAGTCTATCCCCACCTCAAACCTCTGGCTCCAGTCTGTTCTACACCTGTGACCCTTTCCAGGCATGACTGCTAGTGGGGAAGACCAGCAAAGGCAGGCCTGCTGTTTCTGTGTTCTTGGCTATATTTCTAATTAGGCAAACTCTCTGCCTTGGATGCTCAAAAGTGTCTCTTGAATGGCTCCCAAGATCCATTACTTTCCTTTCCGTGTTAGTATGCATTAAACACTCCAGCCTGGCATTTTCCTGTTCCTCAATTTAGCTCCATTCTAACAATTCAAATCAAAGCATTTCCTCAGGTGCCAAGAATAAAGATGAATGAAAACACTGAACTATTAATTCCATTAAAAAGGAACCAGTAATGGAACTCAGATTTCTTCCCCCTTTTATCTTTTCTTTCTTGCTTTTCCTCTCCTCCCCCATTCGTTCCCTTCCTCCACATTACTTTTTTTCCCTTCTCTCTCAACAAAGAGGTTTTCCACGAGCAGCAAGACCATTTAGTCTGTTGACCAGACATATATATGGCACAGCCAAAGAAAAGAAAGAAAACCATGATATTATTTTGGCCA
>LOJH01026789.1:5427-17902 GCA_001685095.1 Ellobius talpinus
CTTGACCCTTGACACAACCTAGAGTCATCAGAGAGGCAGGAGCCTCAGTTGAGGCGATGACTCCTTGAAATCCATCTGTAAGGCATTTTCTCAATTAGTTATTGATAGAGAGGGCCCAGCCCATGGTGGGGGTGCCATCCTTGGGCTGGTGGTCCTGGGTTCTATAAGAAAGCAGGCTGAGCAAGCCACAGGGAGCAAGCCAGAAAGCAGCTCCCCTCCATGGCTTCTGTATCAGCTCCTGACCCCAGGATCCAGGCCTGCTTGAGTTTCTGTCCTCACGTCCTCCAGTGATGGACTATGATCTGGGAATGGACATTAAATAAACCCTTTCCTCCCCAACTTGCATTTTGGTCACGGTGGTTTTTCCACAGCAGTAAAAACCCTGACAACGACGGTGGGGCAACCCTATCTGGGTTCCGTGGTGAATGGATTATGCCAGGGACAAATTAGCCAGCGCCTCCATTTGCTTTTCCTGGCTCACTCACATTAAACTTCCGGAAGAAACCAAGGCGCCTTCGCCTTCCTTGTCCCCGCCACTGGCTGCCTGTCCAGGTGGTGCTCCCGGGACATTCTGTATATAATGGTATGTCACTCAAGTGCCCTCAGAGCAGAAACCTGATCAGGCTTCTCAGTTCTATGTAACATAAAGTAAGGGTGGATAGACTATGAAATTGATTCTGATGTAAATTCTCCGGCAATTGTGTGATACTAAACCTGATCAGCGTCTTAGAGATCATTTCACCTGAAAGGATTAATATGGAAATGAGTAAACTGAGGCCCAGGGAAGTAACCTGCAGGGCCATATAAGGCCGTGACAGAAACAGGCCCAGAGGCCAGTGTACTTGCTTCTTAATACACTAGCTCTAAAGATGGAGACAGAAATGTATATGGCCACTGTCTTCCATTAGGAAATATTAATAGTAAATTACAATTTATTACAAAGATGCAACTTCTTGGCATATAGGAAATGTTCTGGAAGATCATGGAACAAAAGCGGCCGTGCACAAAACCACAGCCCTCCCTTCTCCATTCTTCCCTAGTAAGGGCCAATGTCTTACCTGAGATGCTGGAACCCATGGGACCGGGAGATGCAGAGTTAAGGTCAGCCACACCGGTGTTTTCCTTTTCCTCACTAGGTCCATAGACTCGGTTATCAGCTAGACTCAGCGCCCTGGAGATGGGCAAGTACTGGAGGGCCTACAGAGACGCAACCAACAGGACACAGGTGTTTTCACTGTGACAGAGAAAGGAGGGAGGCTGGGTGGCACCTTAGAAACCTGCACAGTGGCAGAGGACAGAGCTGGGAGATGCAACTGCTTCCAACTCCGAAGTACCCACCACCATCCCGCCCAGCCAGCCCCTCCCTCCCGCTCCAGCCAGCCCCACAGTGGTCATACACATGGGTGGAAAAGTGCTGTGTGGGGTGCTCAAGGTGTGAAGAGAAAGGAATCAGGTCTTAGTGGAAGTCCCAGACTTAGGAGCACGTGTCTGTACTGTCATATGGCTGGGGAGGAAGAAGAGCCCACAGTGACTGCCTGACTTTGAAGAGAGGATGGAGTTGGGTGACCACCAGTTTCTGGGAATGAGATCAAGTTACCATTTTGTGATCCTCTAACCTGACTTTGGGCCTCTCCTACATGACTCTTCACCCCATGGCTCTCCCCTGACCCCTCTCCCTGGCAATGCTGGGGGTTGAACTCTTGGCCCCGCTCAGGCTATCTTACATATTCTACCACTGTGACATTACAGCCACCTTACTGTTTACTTTATTATCAGCCGTTATTATTTCTGAGACAAGTGTTCACCGTGGACAGGCTGACCTCCAACTCACTGTGGAGCCCAGGTTGGTCTCAGATTCAAGGCTCTCCTGACACAGCCGCCAGGGTGCTGGGACCAGGTGGCATCACCATGTTACCCCATCGTATGGTGATAGAAATTTACCTGTCCTCTTTCCATGACCCTGTTAACTTTTCAGCAAAGGCCAGGTCTTTGCTGAGTGGGCCTAGGGCAAATATCCTGACCTATGATTTCCTCCTGAAATACTGCTAAGTCAAAGAATGTGTCCAATTCACGAAGAAAACGAATCCTAAGAAACTAATGGAAGCAGGAGCTGAGGGGGTATAAAGCAGGGTGTGAGAGAGGTTTGCGAGAGAGCCAAACTGACACAGTGTGCAGTAGAGGATGTTTTCCCGGCTGCCAGCAGCCTTTGTAGGCAGGGCACTGGGCAGTGAACACCCCAAACCAGAGCACTCGGCAGTGAACACCCCAAACCGGGTGCAGTGGGACACTGAGCTTCCCCTCCCACATCCCCTGTGGCCTGGACCAGCACTCTATGGTCCCTACTACCTGCAGGTAGTGATGGATGGGTCGGAGCGAGTGCAGGTGACACACTAACCACCTGGTGTAGATCGTCAGGTCTTCTGGTGTCACGAGGTTGGGAGGATTGCTTTTTCCCATGAGGAAGTTCTCTCTAGCCACCGACAGTCTTTCTGCTCTCTGAACTGCATCATTGAACTCCTGCATGATGTAGCCGACTTGTCTCTGTTTCAAAGAGATGCAAACAGACCATGGGCTGTTGGTGAGCCTCCCTCTCTGCCATGCTGTCTGGGGGTCAAATAGGGGGCTTTGGGAACCCCTGAGTTCTTCTACAGTTTGGGTTTGGATGATAGAAACCGTGGTCATCCTATCCCAAATCTGAGGGACAACAATTTGATAGTCAGTGCAGGAGGCTGTGTGGTAACAGGAATTCCCCCTCAGAGCTTCCTGCCTTGGGTCTACGAGAAAAATGTATATCTTCTATGTAACACCTGTAACTCCAGTGTTAGGGGGAATCTGATGCCCTCTTCTGGCCTCTATGAGCTCTGCATTCATGTGGACTAACACACACAATTTAAAATAAAGTCTTTAAGAATACATGTCTAGAGGCCACAGGCTCTGCCCCCGGCTTCCTACCTTGTACAGCAGGTGGAGCTCTTCCATGGTCTCGCTGGTCTGGCAGAGCCGCTTCCACCTCAGCATATGCAAATATTTACTCTGGGCCAGGTGTGTAATTCTCTCCGTGTAATACTTTCCCAACAACAAAAATAAGAATTTACCAGAATATAATTATAGGACGAAGCCTGAACTGAGTCTCAAGAACACTAATAGTAGGTAAATCAATCTTTGGTTGCTTTGGAAACATTTTTTCCCCTACAGGAACACTATCAAATGAAGTCTGGCTCAAGATCATTCAAATGTGAAGATGAAGTGGACGTGTCTAAATCTCTGTGATCTGCTGCTAGGCGTAAGCTCATCCATCAGTTACTGAACTGTGGGCAGCGATTCAGGATATCACAGGTGTCAGAGGAGGTAAAGTCAAGCTGATATTTTGGGTTAAAGAACTGAAAATATGCACGGGAGACTCAATTTGTAAAATGCTTTACACAAAAGCACAAAAGCCTGAGTTTCATCTCCAGTACCCATGGGAAAAACAAACAAACAAACAAAACAAAAGAAAGAAAGAAGGAAGGAAGGAAGGAAGGAAGGAAAGAAAGAAAGAAAGAAAGAAAACAAATAAAACAACCCCCCAAAAAAACAAAGAAAAAAAAGGAAAAGAAAACAAGCAAACAAACAAAGCCAGGTGTGGCGGCCCTCAGAACACCAGGGAGGCAGAGTCAGGAGGTCTCCGGGGTTTGCTAACCTCTCCACCTTCCCTACTTGGCAAATGCCAAGTTTGAAAATCTGTCTCAAAAGAAGAAAGTGAACAACACCTGCAGAATGACATGTGAGGTTTTCCCTGGGAAACATACAAGTACACACATGTACCCATGTATTCATGGGAATACACACTCATACCAAAAACTATAGGTCAAAAGGACATTACAAGTATGATTAATGGACCAGGGAAGCGACTCTTTGGGTAAGGGAGCTTGTTATGTAGCCCTGACAGCCTGAGTTTAATCCCAGGGATCCCTGCAAAGAAGCAGGAACTGACTCCACAAGGGTCCACTGACCTTCACACACACACTGTGGCACGTTCCTACACACATACATCACACACACACACACACACACACAGTAACAATAAAAAAAGAAAAGAAAAAGGTAGGATTGTAGCTTATAAAATCAGACTGATAAACTTTGTTTACAATTAAAAATTGCTAAGTACAGTGACATGTTTCTATAATCCTAGCATTCAAGAGACTGAGGCAGGAGGATTAAGGCCAGTTATGCAGACATGTTTTTAAATAGAAAATTTCTTTATTTTCTCTCTGGCAATAAAAACAACACTGTCTGTGAAGAGATGAGTTCTGTCATAGTCTCTCATCACAGGTAGAAATGTTGACAGAATACATGAGGCAACCATTTTCTGATCCTGGCCAACACAGTGCCATGGAGAAAAGAATCCACCATGGTTCCCAGGAGGAGAAGACCTCACTCGTGCTTCCGAGGCATGGGAAGGAGGAGAGGACCCTGAGCACAGAAGGGACCTCTCTGAGTTAAGGACAGTAACATGAAATGTGCGGAGGAGCACAGCCAGGAAGATCGTAGGCTGCTGCACCTAGAGGAGGAAGCAGAGAAAGGCTCAAGAAATCTGCATAAATCCCCACAGGTCTGTTGTCCAGTGCCTAGCCAGGCACGCAGCAGGTTAAACTCCAGGAGGCTGTGCCAAGAATAACCGACTGGGCCCTACACCCAACTGATCCAGAGTTCTTACAGAGCTGCCAGATGGTCAAGTTCCAACCACCAGTGTGAAGGCTCTTCCTTGGGTGCCTGAGACATCAACGCTGACACCAGGGCTTGGGTAGCAAGGACAAACTATGTCTAGAGCAAAAGACACTGAAGGCAAGCCTTGAAAGGGATAAATTCATCTGTGACTTAAGAGCTTGCCGGAATAAAGTCCAACACTTTACAGGAAATATAAAAATATATGGCACCCAGTAGTGAAAATTTGCTGACTTTTAGCATTCTTTTATAAGTTATTAGACATGCAAGGAACAATAAAAATGCCCTATGGACGGAAGGAAATCGGTGATGCGAACGTAAGAACTGACAGAGGTAACAAAATTAGCAAGCAACACTCTTTAAAGGTCTCTTATGGTATGCTCAGCATGCTCAAAGATTGAAAGCAAAATGTGAACAGAACTGGGAGAGAACTGGGAAGTCTAAAAATAAACACATATTTGAACCAAAAACTGGATTAGCACGAGAAAGGTTGGCACGCTTGAATAGCAATAGGAGCGCTGCGCGGTGAAGCAGCAGCGGAAACAAGGATGGAACCAAAAGGGACAGCGCTTTGGTCTTGATGAGGCAGTATGGAATGCTTTAATGGGTGTGCCATTGAAGGGACGTAGAGAGGGTACAGGTGGGATGGCTCTCAGTGCTGGGGAGGAAACCAGGGATGTGTACATGTTGAGACACAATCTGTCAGTGAGCTACGCTCCCAGAACCCAGAAAACTCTATTCAAAGAAACAGTGCGTAAAGGTTTTCGAAAAGTAATAAACATTCTCACACTAGTTGTCCAGGGTCATGTGACACGCACGGGTTGGGGCAGCCAAGAAGGAAGAAGAATCTTTGCTAAACAAAGAGGGGAAAACAAAGAGCAAAAGGTGTTTAGTAAGCAGCAAAGAGGACCAAAGATAATGTCATGTTTACTGCCGAGAAGGGTCAGAAAACAAAGGGGAAGGTATGAACACAAGAAAAAAAGTAAAAGCATGGGAAGAATTAAAGAAAAAAAGAGAAAAGATGGAGGAGGAGGGGGCATGAAGAGGAAGAGAGGGGGAAAAGCCAAGAAAACAGATTAAAATATGTTCAAGACATTACTCGGTGGAAAGAGGAAGTCTTCCCACTTCCTTGGAAGCCTGGAAATCAGTGACATTGGGCGAGAACGGTGCTTCATAGCTAAACCCAATGGTAGAACACCAACCAAAGGCTCTTTAGAGGCCAAATTCACGTTCCGAGAAAAGCAGTGTTTTTATTGGGGAACTGAAAACAGTCCAAAGCAGCAGGGAGAGCGGCTGCCCGGGAGTTGCTGTCCTGGGTGTAAGTACGCATGTAGTAGAAGCATGGCTTCCACTGCAGAAGCCAAACTGAAGACCCCCGTTTACCAGTGGGGTACCTGAGTGAAGACAGCCCCATCTATCAGTGGGGTGCCTTGTGAGGACCCTCATCTATCGGTGGGTGCCTTATGAGGACCCCCTGCCCATCTATCAGTGGGGTGCCCATGTGAGGACCCCATCTATCAGTGGGGTGCCTTGTGAAGGCCCCCCTGCCCATCAATCAGTGGGGTGCCCTGTGAGAACCCCCATCTATCACCAAGGTGCCTGTGTGAGAACCCCATCTATCACTGGGTGCCTTGTGAGGACACCCATCTATCACCAGGGTGCCTAAGTGAGAAGCCCCTCCCACCGCCCATCTATCAGAGGAATGCTTGTGTGCTCTCTTACCTGCTCTTGGCTAGGAAAGATATTTTGAAGCAAGGAAAGAGAAGGACACTCTCCACCTCCCAGTCTACGAAGTGATCTCCACTTCCTCCCAGGGTTTCACTAAGAAAGGTCTCTCATTGCTCTGCGAATAGTTCGAACAGCCCTAAGGCTGAAGCGATGGCTCAGCTGGTAAAGATGTGCGCTGCCAAGCCAGAAGACCTGAGTTTGAGCCCCAGGGCCGGCTTCTGCTGCCACTATGGAGATGAGAAGCCTGTACCAGGACCAAGGCAAATAAAGAGAGCTAGGCAAAGTCAGAGGTTTCTCTCTAGTGAGACCATTAGTTCAGCAAAACAACTGCCTTTCTGGAATCTTCGATAGCCCTTGAAAGGACACCCAGAGTCCAGAACTCTGAGAGAAGTGGGTGGTTCAGAACTAATTGCTCATTTGAGGGTCATACTTTAAAATGTTTAAAGCCTTTTTTGATATTTTGATTTTGAGCCTTATCCTTTAACAGCTGAGCAATCCCTCTGGCCCAAAAGTGTTTAAAGTCTTAACAGATTTTTGTTTTAAATTTTTTATGGTTATGAGTGATTTTTGCCTGAATTACGGCTGTGTACCATATCCTTGCAGTGCCCTCTGCAGGACAGAAGAGGGCGTCAGATCCTCAGAAACTGGAGTTACAAACAGCTGGGAATTGTCCTGTGGATTCTGGGAATGGAATCCAGGTCCTCTGCAAGAGTAGCAAATGCTCTAACCACGGAGCCATTCTCTAATCCCTAAAATGTTTAAAATCTTCACAGCATTGAAATGTATTAAAAAGGCCTTCCTTATAAGTCAGAAATCAGACTACAGAAATGCTAACTCATTCATCTGGATCGGCCTCCCAGGACTGTAAATTGCTCAATTCTGAGCATATTTTGCTGTGCCTTGGACAACTTAGAACAGAGTGAAAGATGATTCATGAGCTAACCAGTCAGGCAGGTGACTGACGTGACTACCACAGCATGGCCTGGGGAGGTTGTGGCTTCACTGAAATTGCTGCTGTCTGTTCTGAACAGAAACAACAAGGAACTCTGGTGTCCACATTTGTAGGCCTGGACCCTAACCCAGCATCAGCATTTATCACCCATAGACTGCTGTGACTTAGAACTTAAGGCCAACCCCCAATACTTCTGTGTTGAAAGCTTGGTCCCCAAAACAGCAATGTTCAGAGGTGGGCCTTTGTCGGGGAAATAGATCAAGGGGGCACAGACCTCATCAATGGATTAATCCATTTATGGATTCACAGATTAGCAGCTTGGAGGGGAGGGTCTTGGTTACAAAAATGAGCTCCCTGCTTCCTGGCAACCAGGAGCTGAACAGCTTTCTTCTGCCCCATCTTCCAACCATGGTAAGCTACCTCACCACAGGCCCAGAAACAATGCAGCCAGGTGTGAACAAAAATTGCTTGGAAACCCAAAAGAAAATTGTACTTTACACTGACATTTCCAAATGGTTTTCTTTTCTTTTTTGGCTAATTTTTACTTTATGTGCATTGTATGTCTGTGTGAGGGTGTCAGGTCCCCTGAAACTGAAGTTACAGTTTTTACCCACCACGTGGGTGCTGGGAATTGAACCTGGGTCCTCTGGAAGAGCAGCCAGCACTCTAGATCACTGAGCCTCCCCCCCAACTCTGCAGCCCTCACTTGGTTTTCTAACAGAATGTTATTAACTGTGGAGAATTGGAATGCCGCAGGCCCAAAACCTAATCACAACTTACCCGAGGCTATCTTTAGCTTCAACAGCTGCTCCTTGCCCACCTCTGTGTCTCTGAAATCTCCATGGCTGTTGGGTAAATCCTTTGGAATGCTCAACGAGACCATTAGCTTCCACCCAGCCACCAGACTAAGAACGCCACCAGCCAGCATCTACGCGGCCAGCCAGCACCTAAGGCCTGGAGCTGAAATCTGGCCGTTTGCTATTTGCTGCCATCTGCCTGCCTGGGGCTCCCACCAGTGTGCTGGAGAGTGTCTTGATTTGTGACTGTTCTTTCTTACTTTACTGTAAGACCTTTATGATGCCATTACTACGATGGGACACAGAATTTGAGACAAGAGTCCGTGCTCCTGGGCCAGGGTCACGCACATCTGGCTCCAGAATAAATCACTTTTTATCCCCTCTGAGGTGAGTGTTGTGATTTTGCACACGTGACCCTGGAATGAAGCCAAGAGAAATCTTTCCTCATTTGGAAAAAATAAAAAATAAACGCACAACCCAAAAAATTAAGTATAACTCCAAGCAAGAGAAAAATCAAGAAAACCTCACTATGTGTGTGTATGAATGTATACATCACTATATATGTGTGCTACATATGTACACACATACACACACACACATATATATATAACAGGTAAAAAGCGTTAAAAGCTTAAAACAACCAGGGAACAGGAAATGCATTGTGTTAGAAGTGAATCCATTCAAGCCACCAGAGAATAGAGTAGCAGCTTTAAAGCAACGAATGACAGTTCAGAATTCTGTACCAGGCTAAAACAGCCTTTTGAAATGAAAGGAAAATAATTTTTATAAAATAACAACACCATGACACTCTGTCCCTGGCAGATGTGAACTACATGACTTGTTAAAGGAAACTTCCCGGACAGACAGCAAAGAATATACTGTGGAAATTCAGACAGTTCTAGAACTTTTCCTGCCTGATCACTGTTGACAGTTGGGACCTGCCTAATTCTCAGCTGCGGGAGGCTAGTCTTTGTTTCTTTGTTCAATGTCATCCTTCCTTAGCCTTCAGCAACTAAACAAGAGATGCTACCAACTGTATATGACCACTGCCCCCCAAATTTTGATAACCAAAAACACCTCCAGACACTGTCATATGACCTTTAGGGGACAAATATCTATTACCCTATCCATCTTCTCTCTCCATTGAGATCACTGATATACAAGAATGAATACCAGAACATACATATGCAGAATATACAAGAATATACAAGAGTGAGTTATCAGGAAAAAGGAAGGGAGGGAGGGGAAGAAGGGAGGGGTGGAAGCAGGTGGGGAGGGAGAGAACATTCTGAATGAACAACATTTTAACTTGCAAATAGAATCTCATTATTTTTTCTAATTAATGATAACTACTTGCTGACGGGCTAATTTTTATGCATGAGGGGAAAGTACTCAGAACATGGACTACATTAAATGATGTAAAAGAAGTAAAGAACGAACCATTTTCAATTTTGATACAGTACATGATTATGTTAAACTGAGGAGCTGTATAACAGCCCAGGACATTTTCAGCATCCTGCCGTCTAAACTTAGTGATTCTTCTATAGTTTATTTTATCACTATTATCAAGTGTATATACATAGTTTTAAATTAAAATTACAAGATGTAATAAATCCTTGTGCAAAAAGATAAGCATTTAATGCTAGAGCAATAGTCTACAAAGGAGTGATCTACATTGTTTTGCCTTTTTCTTGTCAGTGGTAATGCTCGCTTGCCCTCCCTTCCTCCCTTCCTCCCTCTCTCCCTCCCTCCCTCCCTATCCCTCTCACTCTCTCACTTTTATTATAACATTGAAGCAATCTTGATGGAAAACTATTTTCTTGCTTTGAGTTATTTTCTTAAGACAGGTTTTCAGGACTGTCTTCCAGGCCTCTTGTCAATCGCTCAGCCCAGCAACTTTAAGCTGAACTTAGCTGTGAAAATGAAATATTCTCCAATAAAGGAAGCACTAATCCCAAGACTGCAAATTACCCACGTTCAGAACAGCTGCTCACAGGAGCTGCCGAAAAGCCAGCTTGCCGATACATTTCCAGTGCACTCCACGAGTGTACACAGGTTACAAGATGCACCCTTACCTGCAGCAGAAGCAGAGGAAGGTTTTCCGGCGTGTACTCTCTCCTCAGGCAGCTCTCTAGCTCCCTCTGCAGGACATCTGCCTGAATAACAAGGGGCTTGCACTCCGCCACCTAAACCCAAACAATGAATTTCAAACTTCTTAATCCATCAAATTTCAAATGTCACAAAATCAGATCTCCGGAAGGATACAGTGGTTTGCATTCCTAGCAGTGAGCAGGGTGTGGGGCTGTTTTGTCCAATAACATCAATCGTTTGCAAAAAGTAAACTTTCCTTGCGACTAGTTCCCTAGTTTGGCGAAATGGAATGTGTTGTCCTGAAGCCCCTCAAGCTCCTACTCACCTGGAGGGTTGTCTTCAGAGCCACTTCGCGTTCGCGTCTAAAGTGAGCGACATCCTTTGGTATTTGAACAGAGCTGCAGGAAGATTTGGAGAGTAGAAGCCGCGGTTACGGAAAGCTGTGATAGACAAGATGACGACCGGCCTGGTGGCCCTGTGACTCTTTCCAGTCACTCGTTTTAGGGTCAGTAATCACTCTGGGCCAAGCGGGTAGATAAAGGTCACGTTCTTCTGTCTCAGTCAGAACCTTTCCAGATCTACCTGAATCTTACTAACCCTTCCCCTCCCCTCCCGGAGGCTTTCCTCCGCCTTTGGTTTATCCCAGTTTCCTGCTCCAGAGAGCAGGGAGGGTCTCGAGGGCAGTCATTTCCCGGTACTAGCCTTTCAGAAACCCCGTGCCTGTCAAACCTTGCTGTTTCTCCTTAGTTGACCCAGAAAACAGGTACCTTGTCACTGAAACAAAATGTTTTTATGTTCCTGCTAAGTTATCAGAGGGTAGAAACAACCCATAAATATCAGATGGGAACTATTTCAGAAACTCTTTAAAGCAAGCTTCCTTGCCTCAGAAACATGGCTGGTCCCTAGGAAACATGTAGCAGCCATGCGGGAGACCCACTGGAGTCCTTTGCTTGGCTTGACCACAAGCTGAGGGACCCCAATAAGGGGTGGAGCTTGGGGCAGGAAGGTTGATGCTCTCCCGGTAGAGTTCAATAGACCGTGACAGGAATGCAGCTCTAGGCATGCCAGAGGACAGCATCCTAAAACAGATCCCACACTTGCAACGTTGGAGGCTGCAGCCTCCAGCAAGTGAGCCCCGGTGCATGCACTGTTCAAACGCACATGTGAGGGAGCCGGAGGGATGGAGACAGTCAACTTAGGATGATATTGTTCTCTTGGCCCCAAGAGTCCTCAGACAATGTAAAATATACTGTTAGCGTGTTCCCTGGTGGAGGAGCAGTCCTGTTGGATATTAGGAGACTGGGGACGGAGTTCGGAGGCTAGAACACCTGTCCTGCATGGCCAAGGCCCCCAGTTCCATCTCCACCACTAAGGGAAAGGAACAGAAGGGAAGAAAAGAAAACACATGTTCTCACCTTGACAGCACGGATAATAAAACTGAAATGACAGAAAAGATTTGCATGGTCGCTGGACAAGAGCGGCTCAAATGGACAAGACCCTGGGCCACTGATGCCTAAGCACCCATCTGGACACTTGGTGTCAAGTTTTTGAAGCTGGAAATAATCCATCTCTTACCTCTTTCCCTGTATTTTGACTTTGAAGAAGATGGGGTGGTGTGGGGGAGAAAGAGAGACTTTGAAAAGATCTGGAGAGTGAAAGCAGCCATAGATCACAACTATATTGTTTTCTGAAACTTCATGGAGATGGAGAAGCAGCAACCCATGGAAAGGGGCTCAGCTGTTGACGGGAAGTTGCAGAAGTCTTCCCTTGCAATTGTGTCTCCCGTCCTTGGTCTGCTGGGAGCCTGGGCCATCAGGGGCTTGGCAGCCCAACTCTGTCTCAAGCCACGCCTTTCCCCTCAGTCAACCTGCCTATGAAAGACCTAAGAGAGGCCTGTTGGAATCCTCTTTTTGCACACTGTATGAAGATGTGTCTCTGTCCTTCCTCACCCACCTAAGGCACCTTCTGATTGGTTTAATAAAGAGCTGAACAGCCAATAGCTAGGCAGGAGAGACTAGGTAGCACTTCTAGGAAAGAGATAGGAACTCTGGGAAAGAACTGGAGGTACGGGAGATTCTCCAGCCAGACTCGGAGGAAGTCAGATGTACGGTACTGAGGAGAGGTAACAAGCCATGTGGCAGAATGTAGGTTAATATAAACAGGTTAATTTAAGTTTTAAGAGCTAGTTGGGAACAAGCCTAAG
>LOJH01026790.1:321-14420 GCA_001685095.1 Ellobius talpinus
GGGACAACACCTGAGGTTAACCTCTGGCCTACACACACACACACACACACACACGCACACACACGCATACACTCACACCTTCACACATGGGCACCTGCATACACATGCTTCTGATGAGATTGCCTTCTTTAGGTCACTCCTATGTACATCCTGCATGGATTTCTGCAAGGCTGTGCTGATGGCCAGTACCTGAAAGCATCATCAGGGTCTCTCACCTCACAGATGGTGACTGGCCTCTGCTGCACTGGCCTCTCCTTACCACCGAACTAACATCGGCACTCGTGAGAGAAACACAAAGTTGGAGGATGCTAAGAGTCTTAGTTACTGTTCTATTGATGCGAACAGGCACCGTGACCAAGGCAACTTCTAGAGGGAAATGTTTAATTGGGTCTTGCTTAAGTTTTAGGGGGTTAATCATTGATCCCACGGCAGGGAGCATGGCAGCCGGTACAAGGTGCTGGCAAAGGAGCTGAGAGCTCACATCTGATCCTCAAGCTGCAGGCCAAGGAAGACAGCCTGGGCTTACTTGGTGTTTGAAACCCCAAAGCCTGCTCCAGTGACACACCTTGTCCAACAAGTCCACACCTCCTAATCATCTCCAAACAGTTCTGCTCACTGGGAACCAAACATTTAAAACATGGGAGCCTATGGGGGCCATTCTCATTCAAACCACCACACTCATGAGAAGGAATTCTTCAAATCTGACTTAAGGTGCCAGTTATATTATTTTCACTCAGAACTATTCTGCATACTTTAATAGAGAATTTTCCTGACCAGTTTTTTTCACCCCGTACTAGGAACTGAAGCAAAAGTCTTGTCATACTAGACAAGTGCCTAGCCAATGATATCCCCAGCCTCACACAAGAACAACTTTTATCCTTACTTTCGCTCTCCACGTTCACCTAGGTCTTAAGATACAGCAGGCCTGGGCAAATAGTTCAGCGGGTAAGAGTGTGTGCAAGCATGAGAACCCAAGTTCAAACCCCACACTCCGTGCAAAAAGCCAGGTGTGGCTATGTGACCTTGTAACCCTAATTCTGGGGGTGGGGATGGGGAGAGGCAGGTGATTCCTGGAATTTGCTGGTAGCCGGCCTTGCTCCAGGTTCAGTGGAAAACCCTGTCTTGTAGGAATGAAAGCAGGACCAGGGTGTCCCATCTCTGGCCTCTGTACATAGGGGCACATGCCTATACCACACACACACACACACATGCATGCACGCACACACTACACACTCTCATATGTACACATACAAAAGCGAAAACAGAAGAGAAGGTCTGTTGGGAACAGAGCAGGTGGGTTGTTTTTGAGGGCAGGAACCCCAAATTGCCCTTCATTCATTAATTAGTAGTTTAAGCATCTTTGGTGTCTAAGCACTATGCCTGATAGGAAGACCAAAAAGAAATAATGAGCTCTATCCTCAAGAATTCTGCAGTTAATAGAGTTAACCAAATAAATAAATAACCAAATAAAATCCTTCAAACACAAAAGACTTGAATAAATAGGAAAACATGTGTGCTCCTGGAACATACTAGAATTCCCTTGGTTATCTTTTATTTTTGGTCTTTTTTTAATTGTTTTTATTGAGCTATATATTTTTTCTCCTCTCCCCTCCCCTTCTACCCTCTCCCATAGTCCCTGTGCTCCCAATTTATTCAGGAGATCTTGTCCCTTGGGTTATCTTAAAACTAAATCTAAAACTAAAGTCCACCTCTGCACAAGGACCATGTAAAGCAGAGTGTAGGGGTGCATGCCTATAGTATTCTAGGAAAGTGGAGAAAGGAGGATCAGGAGTTTAGGGTCATCCTTCACTGCATAGCAAGTTTGAGACCAGCCTGGGCTAAAGGTAGCTTTCTGTCAAAACAAACAGCCAAAAAGACGGCTTTGTTTGGAAAAGACCTGCCTGCCATACAGCTGTAAAGGCCAGAGTTCAGATTGCCAGATCACAGGTAAATTCCAGGATAGCTTCACAGCCTGTGTGTAATCCAATCACTCAGAAGGAGATGGAATTGCCAAACAAGTTGGCTAACAGGACTAGAGAACTTTGGGTTCAAGTGAGAGAACCTGCTTCAGTGTATGAGGTGTAGAAAATTGAGCAAGACACCCAGTATCAACTTTTGGTCTTCACATGCACGTTCATACATGTATGCACACCTCTGCACACACTTGCACCCACATACATGTAGACTTCATACATATAGACCACATACATTCACACACACACACACACACACGAGAAACCCATCCATTTCATACTGATAGGTGAACTGATTAAACAGAGGGGAGAGGGGAGGACATGCAGGATAAGTGGAAGGAGGAATAGATTGGAATACTGATTTACAGACTTCACAGTTAAAAAAAAGTTTGGGCAGGAAACAATGATCGCTAAATTTAGAGATAATGTCTGCTAAGGGACAGGATATTTCCTCAGTCCTGAGGTGTCTCAGAAGACAGCTTGCCATTTGCAAGGAGAAAATTATAGCTATTTAGTGGAGAAACCAGATAACATGTGGATCAGGTGTTCAGCTAACCTCAACCCCCCCAGGGCTGACTGATGGGGCTCCTCCAGTTAAGATGCCTCAAGAAGTGACTGTGTACTCACCTCGGTGTTTATCTCCTCCCAGGGGACCCCAAACCTCAATCAAGTCATGAGGAACCACTGGGCTGGAACGGGTAGGGAACGTTTCTTAAAATAACCGACTCAGATTTTTTAAGCGCCAGCTCAGTGAAAGAGAGAAATGCTGAAGAAGTTTCGGGTTGTGAAGGTGGAGGAGGGCTGGCGAGAGGACTCAGTGATGGAGGCGCCTGCTGCTAATGCCTGGCGGCTTGAGTTCAATCCCTGGGACTCACATGGTGGGAGAAGAGAACCCCAGCTTCCTGCAAGCTGTCCTCTGACTTCCCTACTGGAGCTGTGTGGTATGTGAATGGAAAAAATAACATACAAAAGGAAGGCCAGGACTGCTCCTGGGTATGGTGGAGGGGAGGGTTTATTGTAGATAAAAGGGAAAGTATAGCCACAGGCAGGGACATCTGGGAGAGTCCAGTGTGAACCTGACCCTAAGCTGGCCCGCATGAGGAGAAGGGGGAGGGGAAAGCCAAGAGAGTAAAGGCTAGATAAAACAGAATGGGGTAACCAAACTGGTTGAATTATATAGGGAAGGGCAGCTGGGGGAAAGGCAGCCCAGCCTTTGGGCTGGAAAAGTTGAGGGCAGGGGGTGGGACATGCTAGTCATACCTTGTAATAGGTCGGGACTAAGGGATGTTAGGAGAGCCTGGTGGCTGACCAGGTTCACTTTGATATGTTAAATGCGTACATCAGTTAGCCATTTGTTCCTGGTTTGAGCCCTAACATCATGCACACGTGTGCATTTGTGTTTATCTCAATACCACACACAAACACACATACACAAACCCAGTAAATGTAATATTAAGAAAGTTTTAAAAGAAAATATGTTTATAAGAACTATACATGGTCATGTTAAGAGTACCATCCTTAATTTCTTTTTGTAAACTATTTTACTTTATGTGTATGAGTGTTTTGCCTGCATGTTTGTGCACCACATGCATGTCTAATACACAGAAGCCAGAAGAAGGCATCAGATCACCTAGGACTGGAATTATAGATTGTTATGTGCTGCCTTGTGGCTGAATTGAAGCTGGGTCCTCTGGAAGACCCAGCCAAACCAAAAAGTTGAGACATCTCTTCAGGCCCTGATTTCTTTTTTATCTCTTTGGGGGGGGTGTTGATGAGGTGCATGGAGAGGTCAAAGGTCAACCCCAGGTATCATTCTTTAGGAGCTGTCAACTGTTGGGATGATCTTTTTGTGTACTCTGTGAAATGTGTTTTTATTTTTACCTCTGGCACCTTCTGATTAGTTTTCTAGAGAACTGAATGGCCCAATAGCTAGGCAGAAAAGGATAGGCAGGACTTATGGAAAAGAAAAGAATTGGAGGCAGGAAATTCACCAACCATACACAGAGGAAGTTGGATGTATGGTATTGAGAAGTGGTAATGAGCCATGTGGCAGAACATAGATTGAATGGATTAATTTAAGTTTTAAGAGCTAGTTGGGAACAAGCCTAAGCTAAGGTCAAACTTTCATAATTAATAAAAAGTCTCCATATCATTATTTTGGAGCTGGCAATCCAAAGAAAGACCTATTATGGTTAACCCTTCCTCCCTTCCTTCCTCTGTCCCTCCACCCCTCCCTTCCTTCCTCTGTTTCATCTCTATGTCCATACTTGTGTATCTATCTCATGTAGGCACATGCCATGACACACATGTTGGAGGTCAGAGAATAGCTTCAGGTGTGGCTCCCTGCTTTCTACCTTGTTTGAGATAAAGTTTCTTGTTCCACGCTTTGTTAATCTGTAACTGACTGAACAATCAATCAGTTGAGATAACTCACTACTTTGGGGCCAGCATTGTTCTGTGCTTTGTAAGTCAGGCCAGCTTGCCTCCAAGCTAGAGAGTTCTCCTGTCTCTGCCTCCCACCTCCCAGCAGGAGCTCAGAATACTCATGCTTCCACAGTAAAGGCCTTATCTACTGAGCCATATCCCCAATACTCTCCTAGTTTTTTGAGGCAGGCTATCTCATTAGGTCCTGGGGCTGGCCAATCGCACTAGGCTGACTTGCCATCACCTCAAAGATCTGCCTGTCTCAGCCTCCCCAGCTTTGGGATTACATGTGCTTTGCCATTATGCCAGGGTCTTGTTTTGTTTTGTTTCAAGACGGAGTTTCTTGAGACAGGGTTGCTCTTTGTAGCCCTGGCTGTCTTTGAAGCCTGTCCTGGGACTTGTAGACACGCTGGCCTCAAACTCAGAGATCCGCTGGCCTCTGCCTCCCGAGTGCTGGGATTAAAGGCGTGCACCATCACTGGCCGGCTTGCCCAGGCTTTTATATGGGTTCTGGGTACTGGACTCTGGGGCCCAGACTTGTACAGCAATCGCTTTACTGACCTATCTGTCTCCCCAGCCTATGACAACTACCGCTCCAGTGACTCGAGTTCTCGGCAACATCTAGTGAATAGCATTTCCTCCAGTTATTTTTCTCAGCCTGATGGCTCCCGGCCCTGGTGTTCCAGTGACGACTGTTTTTCCTAAAGCCTCCAGCCTACAAAATGAGTTACAGAGTTCACTCTTGCTAAGCCACTTAGCTGGGTAAAGCACTCCGATGAGCCCCATAGGCAGCTAATAACAATGCTCCATTACTGACACGATGATGTCAGTGATGGAAAAGTGTTGTTCAATAAACATGGGCCACAGATGATTTTACAGACTGCCCTAAGAGTACATATCCTAGGGGCATCTTAGCTGTCTTTACAGGCATGCACACAGTGAGGTGACGGTTGCCCCGAGACGAAGTCACTTTTCTCAGCTGAGAGTGGTGGTGTACTGCCCCTGTAATCCCAGCCCTCGGAAGGTGGAGGCTGGAGGGAGGATCGGGATTTTAAGGCCATCCTCAGCTACACATAGAGTTTAAGGCCAGCCTGGGCTACACCAGACCCAAACTAACCCCGTTCCAAACAAGACATTTTTTTTTTTCTCAGAATTGTCTAAGTGGAGTGTGAATGCAGTGTTGGATCCTGGTCTGGAGGAGGCTGGGCCATGAAAACAACTTTTGCTCCTCTCTTCCTCCTTTCCCTCCTCCTTCTTTTCCTCCTCGTCCTTTACTTTTTGATTCAATTACTTCTATGTGTTTTATTTCATTTTGCATCCCTGGGGAGCAAACCCTTAGCCTTGCTTACATAGGCAAGCACTCCACACAGAGTTAAATTTCTAGCACCAATGGCTTATTTCTGGAGAGTATTTCAGCTCTCTATTTCTCATGACTCGGTGGTCATAGGTACTTCGAGGGGCATCAGCAGGGATGAGTCATTTTCAAGATAGTTCATGTATATGGCCGGCCAATTACTTGAGAGCTCAGGGCTGTGGCCCATGGAGCTCAGACCCTCTCTACGCGAGATTCCCACAAGGCACCCTATTTCCTTACAACTTGCTGACTGCCATCTTAGAGCCATCATCACAAGACAACAAAGCAGCCCTGCACAATTTGATAGTCTAAACCCCGAAGTTGTGTAGCCAATATTCATCAAACCCTGGTGCCATGAGGCTGTCTCATGGCCTGCTCTGTCTTTAAAAATGGGGAAATTGATGTCACCTTTTGATTTGGGGAAGGCCTAAGGGAATGAAAGATTGTAAGCACACAGACCATCTTCCTGGTTACACGCTGGGTTTGTGAAGTAGCAGAGACAGACTTGGTTAGTAAGTTACAGGTTGAATACAGGCAAATCCAGCTGTCTCTCAGCTCACAGGTTTCGAACCTGCAAAGTTAGCAAGTGCCCAACAAGAAAGCTATTAAGTCCTTGTCATTATTCCCTAACAAATGCATTCTCGCAGCTGTTCGCACAGCATTGGCATTTCATTATGAACTAGAAGACCAGAGGACTGGTGGGGTGACCCAGCCTGACCTGACAACCTGGGTTAGATCTCTAGAACCCATGACGGAAGGAGAGAGCTGGTTCTCCAAGGTTGTCTTCTGACCTGCGCACACTGTGCGAGCGTGTGTGCGCGAACATACATACACACATACACAAGAGAGAGACAGAGACAGACAGACAGTGGTCCCAGGATTGTACCCTGAGGAGTACTAACTACTCTGTGGTAGGTGAAACATCAGGAGAGTCAGAGAGCCGAAGAGGAATAAAGCAGAAAACTAGTGAGAAATCCTATGTCAGCTAAGGACAGTAGCCATGGGGATGTTGGCAGATGTCATTTGTTACTGCCATAGAACATTTATAGAAAGGAAGCTAAATAAAGAATGGTGACAGTTGGAGATGTTTGGATTGCAGCAAAGTAAGCAGAAGTAGCTGTAAATGAACACGTGGACCAAATCTGTACAGGAAGAGGAAGTAGGAGCCAACACCTTATATAGCAGGCAGATCCACAGAGACAGAAAGTAGAGCAGGGGGTGCCAGGATGGGTGGGGAGATGGGAAATGTCTGCGAGTGGACATGCATTTTGGGAGAAGGTGGAATGATGGAAGTACTCAAAATTGTTTGGGATGATGGCTTCCAATTCTGTGACTATTCCAAAAGCCACTTGGGTCATTTGGATGAACTATTTGGTATATGGATTATGTTTCAATAGAGCTGACCTTTCGAAAGGCAAACATAAGATTGGATACAAATACAAACACACGACTGTATAGATTTTTTTTAAAAATGTGCTTCATAGAACAAATAACATATAACCCCAGTGTTAATCTACATCCCTGTACTAACCCCCACATCCTGTGACTCCTCTTTATTTCTTCTGTGTCTCTCTATGCCTTCTCCGGCATGACTCCCGGGATGGACCTGACTGGGAGTTGAGGGAATGAGGAACAGACAGACAAACACAGAAAAGCTGCAATCAGGTGGAATGGGTTCTCTGGTGGAGAGACCTCAGCACTCTACAAGCCCAGAGTGTTTATTAGATACAGTTGAACAGGGAGTTGAGAATACTGCACACTGCTGAGCAAGGAAGGAGGCAGGCAGGTTTAGCTAATCTCGATGGGAGTGGTCTCTGCTGGGGAGCAATCTTCAGGCCTTAAAACCACAAGGGTGGGAAGTGAGGGGTGGGGAGGAAAGCTACCATGGGCATTTTCTGAACATTCTATCAGCATTTGTGGCTGGACCAGAAAGGAAGGCTTTGCCATTTCCCATGGGTCCAAGGCATTAGGGTCCTTGACAAGCCAGTGCCCATATCAACAATACCATTCACTCAGGACTTCATCTACTCAGGTCTTCCTATGTTTCTAGAACTTTTTAAAGCATGTGTGGCTGAACATAGTGACACATGCCTTTAATCCCAGCATTTGGGTTCAAGGCCAGTCTGGTCTCCATAGCCAGTTCCAGGCCAGATCAGGGCTATTCATTCAGACCCTGTCAAAAACAGAAAATAGAGCACATGTAAACAAAGGTAACATGCATGTGTGTCTGTCTATGTCGTCTCCGTCCCCCTCCCCGCCCCTGTGTCTTACACGAAACACCACACACTGCAAATAGTTATGTTCTTTTTCTCTATGCCACACATGTTAGGAACTATTCTATACTAGCACACAGGAGCTTCCACTTCCATCTTCGCAATTCGTGGGCTTCCATCAACAGGTGTTTCTGCAGCTTAGCCCTCCTTTCTACTGATGAACGTCTTGGGTTCTTTCCAGACTTCTTTTTTTAATTAAAAGTTTGTTACACAGAACTTGCAAATAAAAAAATTATATAGTGTAGCAGCATTTCAATTGTATTTTGATAAATAAAGATGGCCTAAAGATCTGAGAATAAAACAGTCCCACCAGTCAACCTTATAGACCAGTTATTGTAACACACACCTTTACTCCCAGCCCTAGAGAGGAATATAAGGGGGGGCAGGGAAGACAGGTCTCAGATGTGCAATCTCCTTCTGAGATTCCAGAAGGCAGGATCGCCATTTCAGACTGAGGTCAAGGTAAGAGCCAGTGGCTGGCTGTTTTGCTTTTCAGATCTTCAGGTTGAACCCCAATTTCTGACCCTGAGTTTTTATTATTCATGTTTCATTTGGCATCCAACTCAGGGAACTGGGGAGGTAGAAGCAGGCGGATCTTTGCAAGCTCAAGATCAGTCTGGTCTACAGAGTGAGTTCCAGGACAGACTCCATAGCTACTGAGAAACTGTGTCTTGAAAAAAACAAACAACCCCCCAAAAAAAACCAAAAATCAAACAAAAAAGAAAAAAATAAAGAAAGAGAAAAAAGAAAAAGAAAAAGGGATATAATTATGATATATTAAAAAGGCAGATTATTGAATCTACTTTTTAAAAGCACCTATTAGTTTTAAATGTTTTATATTGGCTTTACTTTTGTATATTGTATACAAATTTTGTATATTGACATAAATTTGAGATTAATTTTGTTAAAACATACTGTACATACATTTCTAAAGTTGTTCAAGGTATTGTATCTATACAGCTCATTCAACAATGCAATACAAATTTCTAGTCCTTGAAAATTATTATTATCAACTGCTTAGGATAATAAAGAAATATAGGTTACTAGTTAATCACCTAGTATAATCGAACTTGTAGTCATATTAGNCAATGCAATACAAATTTCTAGTCCTTGAAAATTATTATTATCAACTGCTTAGGATAATAAAGAAATATAGGTTACTAGTTAATCACCTAGTATAATCGAACTTGTAGTCATATTAGGTATGTTTTCAAGATCAAACAAAGATATAATTTAGATAGAAAGGTCATCTTCAAACACTTCAGGGATCTACAGAATATGGCATTTAAGATGCTTTAATAACCTAAGTTCTTTTTTATGACAATGAGGCATATCTGCTCTTGGTAGCACCAATCTACTTCAGAGAAGATAATGGGCATCGAAGAAAATCCACATGGAGTTTACTTTTGTGGCAAAAGTAAGCCACTGGGCAAGAAAATGTCCCTGCCTCCACAGCTGACATTATGTTGTCCTAATTAGACAAGCAGGACACAAAATGAAGTGACTGTCAAACATTTTCAAGACAAGGAAGGATAGAGTTTCAGAATATCCTGCTTCACAGAAAGGTCTGTCAAATATGCTAGGCTTGTAGGCAGAAGATGGATGCTCCAGTGTTGCAGAGAAACTTTGGGTGACTATCCAGGCAGCCAGCTGTTTCTGTCTTTCCTCACATTTTTTGGAATTTGCTTGCGTGTACTTCCTGCTTACTCAGTTAATATTATTTACTTCTTGGGTCTCTGAGAGAGTTGAAGATTAGCTAGCTATAGTTATAGTTATAATTTATCAGACACATAAAGCAAGTTGTGATAGAAAGTAAACTAAGTATAAGACTTTGAACTCACCTAGATAGGATAGATATGAAATACTTTCTCTGAATTTGTCAAATGCAAATGGACTAGACATTGTTGATGTACTTATTGCCTGTGTATATTGTATATAGTAATTGTACTTATTGTATATAGTTTTCTCATATTAGTTATAGCCTTCTTATATTTTTTAGGCATAAAGGGGAAATGTAGGGGCATTTCAATTGTATTTTAACAAACAAAGACAGCCTGAAGATCTGAGAGTAAAACAGTCCCACTGATCAGCCTTATAGACCAGGTTATGGTAACATGTACCTTTACTCCCAGTAGCCACAATGACATGCACCTTTAATCCCTGTAGCTACAATGACACACACCTTTAATCCCAGTGATACATGCCTATAATCCCAGCCCTAGAGAGGAATATAAGATGGGGGGCAGACAGCTCAGAGATGTGTAATCTCCTTCTGAGATTCCAGGAGTCAGGATTGCCATTTCAGACTGAGGTTGAGGTAAGAGCCAGTGGCTGGCTGTTTGGCTTTTCAGATCTTCAGGTTGAATCCCAATTTCTGACCCTGAGTTTTTATTATTTGTGTTTCAATATAGCAATATAAGCCAGGCTCAAAGTCTATACATCTCAACAAAGTTCTACACAGTTAGAACAGCCATTCCAGAGATGTGAGGCTTCACATTGGATTTTTCACATCCACTTATCAGTTTGTTGTGTTTGGACGTACTTATTCACTAGGAAAAAAAATGATTGCAAAGACAAACTAGACAAACAACGAGGTTTATACCCTCTTCTATGACTCATGTATCTTTTGCCCATGCTGGCCCTGTGCTTGCTGCTTCAGTCTCGGAGTTCATGTGAGCTTTGCTCAGTTGGTGCAGAGGCTCTTGTTTTTCTGGTGTCCTCCATTCCCTCTGGCTCTTACACTTTTTTTTTTCATGACTCTTACACTCTTTCTCCTCCTCTTCCATGGGGTTGGTTCCCTGAGCTGTAAGGGGAGGGATTTGATGGAGATGTCTCATTTAGAGCTGTGTGCTCCAAGGTCTCTCCCTTTCTGCATAGTGTCTGGCTGTGGGTCTCTGTGTCTGTTCCCACCTGCTGCAGGAGGAAGCTTCTAATGACGTACAAGGCTATGGCATCAACCATGTTTACACGCCATTTCATACAAAGGCAGGTGAATCCAGGACATGAAGTCCGAGAAGGGGAGTGCTAGAGCAACGGCTTATATTTCTACCTGAAATGTAAAGCAGTTATCATTTTCTGCTATTTCGCCCCCACGTTACCAAACTTAATGTAACTGTAGGAAGAGTATCACCAGTATGGTTTTAAGGTATTTCTCTTGTGAGTAGTAACGATGAGTGTTTTTATAGTTAGAAGCCAATTAGGTTCACTTTTCTGTAGATTGGAGTGCTGGATAATTTTAGGTTGACTTGACACAAGCTAAAGTCATCTGAGAGAAGGGAATCGTCTTGAAAACCCCTAAACATTATTAAAAAAGAAAGTGCCTCTGAAGATTGGCCTATAGGCAATCTTGCAGGGCATTTGTGTAGTTAGTTGATGGGGCGGGCCCAACAGATTGTGCCATCCTTGGTCTGGTGATTCTGGGTTCTATAAGAAAGCAGACTGAGCAAACCAGGGGAAGAAAGCCAGGAAGCTGAACCTCTCCATGGCCTCTGCATCTGCTCTTGATTCCATGTTTCTGCCCTGTTTGAGTTTCTTTCCCAATTTTCTTTGACGATGAACTGTGTTGTGGAAATGTAAGGTGAACAAACCCTTTCCCAAGTTGCTTTGCTCATGGTGTTTCATTGCAGCAAGGAGAAACCATGGCTAAGACAGCTGGTTACTATCCTATTAGCCATGTATTGGCTTTATGACTTTTTTTACACTGCTTTTTATAAAAGTCATACTTACTAACATATAATTTGGTTGTTCTGGATTTTGGATGATAGTTAAGAAAGACTTCTCATTTCTCTCTTTTTTATTGTTTATCTGTGTTCATGATGTGTATTCGAATATGTATGCCAAGTGCTCATGTGTAGAGTAGAGGACAGCCTTGTGGGGTCAGTTCTTCCTTTCCACCCTTGCATGGGTTCTGGAGCTTGAACACAAGTCCCGAAGCTTTTGTGGCAAGCACCTTTGCCCACTGCATCATCTCACGAACCCAAGGCTTCTCATCTCTAAGGTCATAAAACAATCCGATCATGGTGCTCTTTGATCCATTTATGACTTAGTTACCAAGTACTTTGAAATATTAATTAAAATTAAAAGTTTAAATAGGCACATTGGTGAGTGTTGTCACCCAACACTAGGTAAACTGCATTGATGACCTGTCTTGTTGTTGCAACAAAATATCTGATGAAAGCGACTTAAGGAAGGAAAGAGGAAAAGGTTTGTTTCCACCGACAGTTCTAGCAAGTACAGTCATCCCAGCAGGGAAGGCAGGGCAACAGCAGCTGGTCCGGTTGCATCCGCAGTCAGGAAGCAGAGAGAGATGAATGCCTATGGTCAGCTCGTTTCCTCCGTTTTATTCTGAGAAAGGGTAATAATGAAAGAGGACAATGTGCTTGCTAATGAGTTTATATGTGTAGTGTACTTCATGTAAGTCCTTTGAATGTGCATTCTCCATGTGAGGTAAGTTCTTAAACAGGAACTACATGTGAGTCCCTGAGGGGCTGCTGCCTCTCCCAGACACCTCAATTTTAAACTGTGTTTTGGTGTTTTTTTTTTTACAAGAATTTTAGCTGGGTGGTGGTGATTCTTGCCTTTAATCCTAGCACTAGGGAGGCAGAGGCAGGCAGATCTCTGCATTCAAGGCCAGCCTGGCCTATAGAGTGAATTCCAGCACAGCCAGGGCTACACAGAGAGACCTTGTGTGAAAAACAAACAAACAAAAATTGTGGAGCGTCTGGTTCCCAGAGGAAGTCCTTCTCCCAAGGTCAGGCATTTGGACAAGGGCCTCTATTCCCTCAATGGCTTGAGGAAAATTCCTGCTTGCTAAGCGAGCCATTCTTGTCAACTGTGGCCCTTCCATTGTTGTAAGAGGGCACCTGGCAGAGTGACTGAACCTTTGAGGACAATAGCAGTTTAGGTGCTTGCTGAACTTGTGTCAGGAAAAATACTCTAAGAAAGTTAGTGGCCTCTTTCATCCCTGAATCATTGAGTCTGCTTGCAGTCTTGCCTGGGGCTAAACTATTATACAGTTACAGAGTAGAAAAGGTGTATGCCCCATAAAGTGGCAGCCATCCTGATACACCCTCAGCTAGTGTTGGTCTCCTCCTTCCCTTCGCTGATGCCACACCTCCACTTTGGGACCTGAACCCTTCTGGAGCTGGGCTCTGGCACTTTATATTAATATCCATAGACTAATGCTGCTCTCAACCTTGGTCAGAGAAGGTGCTTTTGAAGTGGGCAGCAGCACCAAGGAGACTCATAACTCATCAAAATGCTGAGAATTAGTGACTGTTGGGGGTCAGTAAGATGGCTTCGTGGTTAAAGATGCTTGCTGCCAAGCCTGACTACCTCCATCCAATCTGTGAAAAGTCGTGTGGAGGGAGAGAATCTACAGGTTGCCCTCTGCCCTACACTTGCATGCTCTGGCATGGAGGCATCCCCCAACAGAGATACACACCCACGCAGGTATCCACACCAAGACTGCGAAGAGTCCTAACTCCAAAGACATCAGCATCAATTTCCTCAAGGGTAAGGGGATAGCTCGGAGGAGGGAGCGGAATGACGTAAGAGCTGAAGATGGGAAGGAGAACTAGAACATGCTGCAATCTAGACATGTCATGGTTATTGCACTCATGAACTTACTGCAGCTATGCTCTCCCGCACAAGACATGTACCAGATCAAGCCAGTCAGCATCCCAGCAGGGCTTGAGGAGGGTCTCACCAGCTTCAACCTCTAGTTGTTACTGGCAATAGATAGCTTCTAGAAGAAGTGTAGGTTGCAGGTCAGTTGCTCCTGTTCCTGTGGATGCCCCCACACCCATAAGCACGCATGCAGCATTAACTGGACTTAGTAAATTATATTTTTAGAAAGGGGGTATAAGAAGATGAGGGGAGATGTCAGGGAGATCAGGGAGGAGTAGGAAGGATGAGTTGGGCGTGAATATGATCAAAGCGCATTATGTATGTTTATGATATTGTCAGAGAATAGATAAAAATATTTTCAAAGACCCCAAACAACAACAAAAACACTACTTTACAAAAGCCTATCTATCTATCTATCTATCTATCTATCTATCTATCTATCTATCT
>LOJH01026791.1:372-18278 GCA_001685095.1 Ellobius talpinus
GAAAGAAAGAAAGAAAGAAAGAAAGAAAGAAAGAAAGAAAGAAAGAGAAAATGTACTTATACTTCCATATTCATATCTCAGCCTGGGGCTACATTGTGAATTCCGTTCCAGCTGTGTTACAGAGTGAGACTTTGTCTCAGGACAACAAAGGCCTATATAATAGCTCAATGAGTGATGGTATTTGCTACCAAACCTGACCACATGAGTTTGAGCCCTAGGAGCCACATGGTAGAAGACAACCCATTAGATTCCTGATTTAGCTGTCCTCTGACCTCTGACCTCCAGAAGTGCACTGTGGCCGGTGTACATAAGCCCAAACACGCGTATCGTAAAGCAGTTTATAGTCAATTTAGCTCTAAACTGCTTGATCAAGGCATGACACTACAAAACAGTTTAACATAAGATTCTAGTTTCTGTTTTCTAAAATGTGTTGGGGCTTGAAAGCCCTCCGTTTTTTCATATGATACCTTTTTCTTTTCTTCAATCACCTCCACTTTCTTAGGAAGCACAGCTCAAAAATTCTCAAGTGGTGAAAGCTTACAGCTTGGAACAATACACTTATTTTCTTTGCCTAACTGCCTTGTTTTTCTAGTTTATTTATTTTTATGACTTTCCTAACATGTTGGGAATATTATAACCTCATGATTAATGCAACCACAACAAGAAGCTTCAGGCGCAGCAAACAAAATCAAGCCTGACACTTCAATTTCCTCCATTTTCAATTTTAGGAAATTGTCTGCATTTTAGGGCTTCGATTTTGCTTATTTTGATTATCTTCCTCAGAGCACTGTGATCAGGCAATAGATAAAACATTTATAAAATATTAAGTATTTAATTTCAGAACACAGGAATATCCCCTCAAGGATCTCCAGTTATTCCTGTTATCGTAATAAACAAAAGGCCAGAGGTTCTGAGGCTCAGAAGGATTCAAAGTTAGACATGCTGAATATTTAAATAAAACTTCCCAGCATGAAGCAAGAGAATGTCAGGGGGACATAGGAAAAGAGGAGGGAAAAAAAGACAAGAGAAAATCCTGAACTGCCCTTGTTCTGTATTTGAAATTGCAGAAATCTTACCAACATCAGCACCACTATAAAATATGTAAATTAGGGGGCTGCAGAGGCATCTAGGTTGATAAAGGGCTTGCCACTCAAGCATGAGGACCTGTAGTCTGACCTCAGAATCCAAAATAAAAGCCAGATGCAACAGTATGCATCTGCAGCTCAGCACTGGGCAAACACAGATAGAGCGTTGGGGCTCTCTGGCTAACTGGTCTACCACAGAGGTGAGCTCCAGGCTCAGTGAGAAACTCTGTTTCAGGTAATAAGGTGGAGACTAAGGTGAACACCCAATGTCAACCTGTGGTATCTATATGTAATCACTTCCAAATGCATATGACCATGCAGGTGCAAGTTTGTACTCATGCACAAACACACACACACACACACACACACACACATAAACCCAAGGATACAGAACAGATGGCCTTCAAGAAGTACAATGCCTTTGGGTCTGGTTGATTCTGAGAGTGTGCAGCTCTTTCAATCTAGAAATTCTTCTGACACATTGTTGATAAGGGGACCAAACCCCGTTTAGGTAGAAACCATCTCTACTTCCTGAGGGAAGATTTACAAAGCCATCTCTCTTTCCAGAATCCCTGCACAAGGTCCTGAACACAGAGCATTTATGTCTGTGTCCATATGAGAACCTGACATGATCCATTTGACTTACTTCATCATTTTAAAAACCAAACTTGAGCTGATTTTCTGTGTTTTATTTCTTGACTAGTGTTGTTCATACAGCTTCATCCAGAAAATAATGAAATTCCATCATTTCCTATCAAGCAATAAATTTAAGCTGGACAGACTACAATTGTTCAGATACTCAAATTCCTATTACCTAGCTGAGACAGATCATCCCAAGCATCTCATTAACCTGAGAAGATGATAAAAGAATATTCTGTGCATTGAGAGATCTCACCCCCACTTTCACCATAATAGTAGAATCCTAATGTCATGATATCTGAGACTCCATGGTATGTGCGTGTCTGTCTGTCCATCCGTCTGTCCATCTGTTCATCTGTCTGTATGTATAACAGTAAATATAAAATCGAAGGTAGATGCCAGTGCTGGGTGTGGTGTTACCCACTTCAATCCCAGAACCAGTGAGGGTGAGGCAGAGGCAGGCAGATCTCTGACCTTGAGGCCAGCCTGGTCTACAGAGTGAATTTCAGACCAGTACTGCATAGTAAGACCTTCCTAAAAAAATGAAATAAAATAAACAAAAAGGGTAACTGAATCCTTCCTCTCTATGGTTCAAACGATCTTTCCATGTTAACTGTGACAAAATTTTTGAGCCCTTGGCAGACCCCAGCAGAATTTCTGGAGCCTTCCGTAGATCACAGGCATCCCACCTGTAAGCCACCAAAGGGCCAGGGTGGCAAGTCCATCCGAGAAAGCATCATACTCAGGCTTGGTGGTGCTCACTGTCATCTTAGCGTCTGGGAGGCCGAGAAAGAAGCATCGCCGTGACTTTGAGGTCATCCAGGGCTATAAAGCCAGACTCCTTTCCCCACAACAAAACAAACAAAGAGGAGAGAATTCTCTGCCCACAGAGAATGTAGAAATGCCAGCACCTATTAGAAATCCCCTCACACACAATGCAAATGTACCTCTAAGCGATTCTCCATCCTAGTTTCTTTCTCAGCATTTTTATAGACAAGATCCCCCCTTCCCCAGCTGGAACAAGAAAGAACAAAAGCAGATTCCCCAAAGGAGGAATCATTTGCGCTAAGTTTCTTTATGTAGGTCACCTCTGATTCTCTCCTGGTTGCATCTCAGCTGCTAAATCCCCCATGTCAAGCTTTGGTTCTGACGTCTCTTCACACAAAGGCTATGCTTTCCAAAAGAATAACTGTCTAGGTTCCTGAGTATAGGCTGAAAGAGACTGCATGTTGGACACACAGTCCTTTGCTGGTAATGGTATTGGTTAGAGACGTGGAACAACACTTTGAGGTGTCTGTGCGCATGTTTGAAAATGTTCATAGGAAAAACTGTTTCTTGGGCTTGGGCGAGTGGGGAATGGAGAAAGCGTTTGCTATGTAAGCATGGGGATGGAATCCATGTTCCCAGAGATCATGTAAAGCCAGCCTTAGGAGCACGTTTCTGCAGTCCCAGCGTATCTAGGGAGAAATGGAAAACAGGAAACGGGAGAACCACCGAAAGCTTGAAGACCATCTAGCCTGGCTTACTCAGCAGTGAATACCGGAGAGCCTGCCTCAAACAATCAAGGCTTTCCTTTGACTGCAGCATGCATTGGTGCTGCCAGCAGGTACCCACGCTCACACCCGCACACGGAAACACACAAACACAGCACAGAAAAACACAAGCACAGGAACACAAGCACATCAGCGCTACATGTACACATCATGGGTACACATGTTTTCTCATGAAGCAAGTGATTAATTTAAAGGGAGCCAACATCACTTTTAGCCAGGTAGACTATGTATAGATGATTCCTGCAATCACCTCTGACATACCAAACCAAAGTCTCTATTTCCTGGCCCCAGACTTCAGTCTTAGAAACATCTCTTGGGACTTTAACTGAATCCATCCTCTCTGCTATCAAGTGCTTTTGAAATTTAAACTGGGGGCTAGAGAGAGGGCACAGCGGTCAAGAGAGCTTCCTGTTCTTCAGCTCAGTTCTGAGCATCTACACTGAGTGACAGAAAACGATCTATAAGCCCATCTCCACTGAACCCAGCACCTTCTTCTGTCCTCTGTAGGCACTGGCACACGGATGGCAGACAGATAGGCAGACAAGCACACACACACACATACAATTACAAACAAAATAGAGAATACAAAATAAAAATCATCTTAACACCTAAATATTAACAATTCACTTGTGCCTAAGACCTTTTACTGGCTGCTGATTGTCTATTAAGTAAGATTCAAGCACCCTGTCAAGATACTCAGAATCTCTGGTAACATGTTTATCCCGCTTCTTTCATTCATGTATTCAGCCATATAAAATACAGTTCACCTCCCTATAATGCTAAGTGTCCCATGAAAACCTGACCTATTTATTTGTGTTTACCAGGCACCTAAAATACCACTGGCATGAAGAGGAAGTGGGTGATGAGATCTTTTACAATGTATGAATCTGACAATACTTTTTGAACCTTTACCCTGTACTAAAAGGAGGGTTTTGTACTGGAAACACATAAACAAAAGCCATGCTCTCTCTCTCTCTCTCTCTCTCTCTCTCTCTCTCTCTCTCTCCCACCCCCCAGGTATACTGAAAGCAACCAAGAACTCACCATTTATCTCCATTTATCTGAAAACATGATCTTGGTTTTTACACTGAGGAACATTACATAACTGTGGTTATGTGTTATCTACCTCTCTATTCGTTATTTCTAATGAAGCATTCATTAATGATGACTAAATAAATTGATCTAAGAATATGATTAGGATAGAATGTATGAAGGCTGTGGCTAATAAATAATGCCCACTTGAAGATGCCCAGACCCTAGTTCCAAGAACCCATAAATACATCAGATTATACAACAAAGGGGCCTTTGCTGATGACTTAGGCTAAGGACATGAGCTGGGACTTCCCTAGAGGATCCAGGCATGCTCAGGCTCATCACAGGAGCCCTTATGGATGGGAGAGAATCAAGACTAAGGCCTCTCCTTGTTGACTGCGAGCAGGAGAGAAGGGACATGAGCTGAGGAGTATGGAAGCCTCTGGAAGCTGGGACATCTCTCAGATGACATTAACGAGAAGATGGAGACTTCGGTCCTTCACTGAACTGTGGCAGCAGCTCCCATGTGCAGGAAGCAAAACCTCGAGAACTGGACACTGTCCAATAAGACACCCCGAATTTTAAAAAATTCCTTTATTTATTCAATTTATACTACAGTTACATCATTTCCTCCCTCCAAACCTTCCCATGTACTCCTTCTTGCTCTTTATCAAATCCATGACTTTTTACCATTAACTATTGCTTACATGCATGTATGCATACATACTGCATACATACCTAAATGCAAACTCCTCAGTCTGTATATTATTCACATGTATGTTTTCAAGGCTGTCTCAGGGCTGACCATTTGGGAATTAGAGAACTAACTGGTTCGCTCTTCCCTGGGAAAGATATTTCTCCTGCTCTCAGAGTTCCTTGGTTACCTGTAGTTCTGTGTAGGTTTGAGGCCCCAAGGACCTTCCCTGCACCAGACTCCCAATCGTCCATGTTAGCACTTGAATTGTTGTCCTTGTTTAGTGCATGCTTAGGCAGTCATGCTGGTGAGAACTGCGGGTAGCTTCTAACATTCCTAGGAGACAAATGTACCGATTTTAATCTAGGAAAACATAAGATCGGACCTCTGAATTTTAGAATGCCACACTTTTGTTACCGTGTGTGTGTATGCACATGCATGTATGTGCATGTACTTGCTATTGTATGCTTGTATATGATGTAAATGTGCATTTTACATAGGAGTGTAAGTGTTGTTCATATTCATGTGTATACTTATATATGAGCATATATATGCTCATATATAATTCATATATGTGTGCATGTGTTTTACACATGGGCATGATTATATATGGACATGTGTGTATGTGTGTTTGTTTGCAGGTATGTATTCTTACATATATGATGCATATATGCGAATGTGCATATGATTATGTGTAATACCTATGTGTATGTATGTGTGCATACTTATACATAGGCATGTGTGTGCATGTACATGTGTGAATGTTTGTATATGATGCATATATTCATGCATTACATATATGTGTATTTGTGTACAATTTTGTATAGATATGTTTATATATGGAGAATGTGTTTATAAGTGTGTGCTTATATGAAGCATATTTGTGTATTAAATATACATGTGACCATGTATATTTATGTATGCTTTTATGTGGTACATATGAGTATATGTGTGTGTGTGCTTATACATGTTTGTGTATTAAATATACACTTGTGTGATCATGTATATTTATGTATGCTTTTATATGGTACATATATGTGCATGAGTATATGTGTGTGTGCTTATACATGGAGATGTTTGTCCCTATGTTTGTGTGCTTGTAGTTAATGCATATGTGTGCACATATATGCATATGTGTGATGTATTAGTAAGAAAACCACATTTTCCATAAAACAAATCCAGGATAAGGACTCCTGAGATAAGGAGAAAAATTTGCTTCCTTCCAAACCTTTCTACCTTTTGCATTGGGAGAGCGCCTGCCTGCTGGAAGACACCCTGGGGACAGCAGCCTATTTCTATGTTAATTATGATAATGCCTTGCCTAAGCACTCTTTTGTTGAAATTTAATCCCATTTTCTCTCATCTTGTACTTTGTATAAATTGATAGTGTGCTCCTTTCTTGCTTGAAATTACCCTTTATATTCTTCAAGAGAATTAGGAAATCACCTCTCCCGTGCCCTGTAACCCTCCCAGCTCCTGTCCTCAGCGACAAGCAAGCACAGTCTCACTTCAGGCTCCTCCATTGACTCTCTGTCCTTTACTCTGCACGACATTCCAAGAGCTCTTTTGAGAACATAGCCTGGGGGCCTCTGACCCAACCCTAGTCCTCCTGAGGACTCACTCTGCACAGCAGGACAGCAGGGGTGAGAGTCCTCAGGGCAGTTCCTACCCAAGTATCCACCTGGGCAGATTTTACACTGGGATGGTGGGGAGGGGTGAGGAGGGAGTGGTGTTTGTTTTGGGCTAAGAAATGAATGAAGGAACCTGGGAAGAAAAAAATGTTCTACAATGTGAACAGGAATCGTCTTCTGCTGTGTTGTGTTGTATTGTATTGTATTACGGACTTATACACATGAGAATTCAGCATGTTGGAATAGATGGATATGTACACACGTGTGTGTGTGTGTGTGTGTGTGTGTGTGTGGAAAGTATATCCATACTGATAGCTACACGTGGATGCATGATGTATTCTGTAAACCAAAGCCAAATATTGCTTCACAAAGAGAACCCCTGAAGAATGGCTGGGGCCATAGCTCCGTCAGTAAAGGGCTTGCCTTGCGTGTACCTGAGTATGATCCTCGGACCCCATGTAAAAACAACCCAGTCATGGTAGCGTGTTCTTGTATCATAAGCACTGGAACGGGACACACAGGTGGGTCTCTGGGATCTGCTGGCCCTTCAGGTGGATATATTCAGTAAGCCCCAGACCAGGGGGAGACCCTGTCAAGACAGAGAACTACTGAACAGAAACACCTCAGGTTGTCCTCACCCAGGCACACACGTACATATATCCCAATTAATAACAGTTAAACATGTCAACTTGACTGCAGAATCTCTAGGTTGAAGGAGTTGCTGGCCATAAAAAAACAAAGGCTTTGAGGTGGCACTGGGTATGCACTGCTCCCCCTCTCTCTAGCTCTGTGACCCGCTGAAGTACTTAATCAGGAAAATTAAATGATGCTACGACCTAGTTAGAGAATGAAGTGTAATAATGTATAGGAAGTGCTTGTTTAAAATGTTAGCAGAAATAAGAAAAATGAATACTATCCCCACACTTTCATCCGTATCCACTGTATGTAAGGAGCGTAGGGTTAATCATCTCACCCGATTGATGAATGCCCTGATGGAAAATCCTGGATTCTACGAAGAACCAGCTTTATCCATGTCAATGCATGAAGCTAGTTAGCTCATAATTCTGACAAGATTATAGGGGTTTGATGGAGCCTCACAGGAGCCAGTCAATTTCAATTTGGCTCATGGTGCATGGCCAAACCCTTAGTTGAAGCCAACCCTCCATTAATTCTCTTTTCTGGCCACAAGCGAGAACAGATGTGAAGGCATGAAAAGACCACTCCAAATGTATCAATCAAGACCAGAAAGCCCATTCAAGCTGCAGCTTGCTACCACGGGGCAGTTAAGTCCCCACGCACAAAGGAGAGCATCTCTTCGCTTAGGGAAAGTTCCGAAGACTCTAGAGATGGCTGATAGGAAAGACAGCAGCTTGGTAGCGCATCAGCGAGCATCCTATAATTTCATCCTGATTTTCACATCCCTCCTCTCTCCAAATATAAGCATCTGGCCAGTGACCAATAAGAGAGCTGCTTGTAATTGCTGATAATTCAAAACTCATCTGCATAGCTTCCCATCTGTTGGGGACAGTACCACTGTGGCTCTGTAGCCTGCATCTGTGACTCCCAGGAACGGCTAGAGTCAGGGTCCCTAATGGGAAGCTAAGGCTATCACTCATTATGCATCTACTACCTTCTGCCCTACCCTCTTGCTTCCTGACACAGATTTCAAATATTCCCCCTCCTAAACAAAGGGGTACTATATGTTATACTATTTTTTCCCAATGCATGTGTGTGCTTGTGCGTGCACCTGGGTTAGAGTGTGCTAGCCCATGTGAAGGAGCATATAGATGTCAGGGTTTGATATTGGAATGTTTTCCTCAGTCACTTCTCAGCCTCTACTTCTCAATGAATTTGGGACTAGCCATTTTGGTTAGATTGGTTGTCCCACAAGTCACCAGGATCTTGCTGTCCCCAACTCCCAGTGCTAGCGATAAGGCATGCATATGTCCAGTTTTGTGTGTGGGAGCTGGGACTTGAACTAGGGCTTTTGTGCTTGCATGGCTATCATGGTATGCACTGATATACCCTGTTAGGCTGTTTATAATATTACTACGTCATTTTTTTTCTAGGTCTCTCCCATACTGAGCTCCATCATGGTCGTGAAGCACGTTCTTCCAACAAAGCTATTTCCTGGAGGACAGTTCTGTGCCAGCTCCCCTGACAGAGCTATTTCCTGAGGGCAGTTCTGTGTCAGCTCCTTTTCAGAACCAACCACTGCCGCTTTCTTCCTAGATCTAACGCAGGGTAAGAAAAGGAGGGGAAAGAGGGACACCAGGTGTGCGTCATTTTCCAAACTAATTGTTTACAAGATACTTCTCCTTAAAGTGCCTCTTCACCCAGTGTTTCGTGAGACCTTATTACAGGCCCTGTGTAGATGCTCTGATGAGCGAAAACTCTGTGGATAATGTTATGTTAAAATGCTGGAAAGACGCCCACGGAGATGCCTCAGTGGGTGAAGTCTGTAAACTGACAATTTCTAAGTTTCAAACATATATTCATGTGTTATGGAATACTCTTTTCGTACACTGTGAAGATGCCCAGGCACTTTCTGATGGGTTTAATAAAAGAGCTGACAGGTTGGTACCTAGGGATGTGGTATAGGTGGGACAGTCAGACTGAGAGCACTGGGAGGAAGACGGGTGGAGTCCTGAAAAGGGCAGAATATCAAGGGTTGTGAGTGAGATGCAGAAGAAGAAACATGTGAAGTTCAAAGATGAAGTAAACATACATCGGTACAGCACATAGATTAATAGAAATGGATTAAGTTGTAAGAACTGGCTGGAGACAATCATAGCTATTGGTTGAGCATTTATAATTAATATTAGGTCTCTGTGTGGTTATTTGGAATTGGCTGATGGGACAGAAAAGTCTGCCTGCCTACAAGTATGCATTTGTTTATTTAACATGTACGTATGTGTGCTCAAGTGAATGCATGCACACCACATGCATGCAATGCCCTCAGAGGTCAGAAGGAGTCAGATACCTGGAACTGGAGTTATAGATGACAGTGAGCTGTCATGTAGGTGCTGGGGACCAAACCCAGGTCCTCTGCAAGAGCAGTCAGTGCTCTTAGCCCCTGAACTTTCTCTCCATTCTAACTTTAAAATTGTAAATCTTTGTGTCTCTCTCTCTCTCTCCATCTTTTTATCTCTCTCTCTCAAATTCAAAGTTAATGGAATAATGATGATAATTTAAAATTCACTTTGATTCACATAGGGGGTACTATAGTATCTAAGTATAGATTGTAGACATACATCAATAAACAATAGGCAGATAGACATAGATTATAGGTTAACTCCATTTAACAACCCTCTGAAGTAGTACTATTAGCATAATTTTAAAGACTGAACTTGAAAGCAATAAAAGACAAAACAGAAATTCCAAAGTAGCACAGTCAGCCAGCAGCAAAGGTAGGAGTTGAACATAGAAAGATTGGTTCTCATTCAGCTATGTTCTCTCTGCTCATGTGTGTGGAGCTCAGGTACACACATGATGGTGTTGCACACCTGTGTGCATGTATGTGTGGTGTTCATGTTCATATATACCTCTGTGTATTTGTGTGTGTGTGAATGCATGATGCCTGCATACATATATGTATGTGTGTATATGGTGTTCATGTGCACATATGCCTCTGTGTATGTGTGTGTGTGCATGTGTACATATGCATGTGATGCATGTCTGTAGACTCCAGAGGAAGCAAATTTCCTCGGCAACCCTCCTACTGGTTTGTGGAGACAGGGTCTCCCACTAGCATGGAGCCAATTTGGGTAGGTAGGCTGACCATCGAGCCCCAAGGCTCCACTTGTGTCTCTTTCCCTGGTATGGGGACTGGAGTGTGGGGGTATGACGAGCGTACTCCACCATGTCCAGACTCTTTTTGTGCCGATTCTGGATTTGAACTCAGGTTTTTCCATCTGCATCTTGCATGGCAAGCCTTTTCCTAGCAGCCATCTCCTCAGCCCTCAACTGAGTTTGGTACCTTTACTTGTATATCTAAAAGACATCTTCAAATTAGCATGCCTAAATACAAAATCCATGTTCTTTGCTCCTAAAAGCTTGTTCCGACCCTACAAGGAAATTCTTCCCTTCAAAACCTGGAGAGGAGTTTCATTAAAAGGAGTAGCCTAAGATAAGAGAGAGAGAGGGCATTCGGGACAGGAGAACTTCTCAGAGGCTGGCTGGGAGGTCTGTACCATGTGATTTAGTATGGGCTAGCACACATGACAAAGAGAAGGGAGAAGTCAAGGACTAGGCTGGGCCAAAGGTTGGAGGCTGTAAAACCATAGCACTGAACAGGTTCTCAACTCTCTGTCCCAGGGGAAGAGACACAGGAAGGTGTAGCCTGATTTCTTCAGGTTGTGAGACACCTTAAAGCAACAGGCCTCTGACCTAACAGGACACAGAGCCTTGTCCTTCCACTCTGAACAATGCCAAGCCCTGTCTTTCCACCATTGCTGCTCCTGGAGCCTCCCTGACCTTTATACACGACTTTCACAGTCATCTGGCTTCCCTGCTGAGTTCTGTGATTGTTGTCATGAGGGATACAGGGAAAAATAAGTACGTTCACGGTCAGCATGGCAGAGGCAGCCAAACCTACCAAGAATGGATTTGATGGAATTTGAATAATTGTGCACAAAGCCACCAAAAGACTATTGTTGATGTTAGGATGCTTGCACGAGGCCACAGGATGGAAATATACCAAATAAGATTTCCCATATATTTTAAATAGCATAAATAGGTAACCTTCATAGACTTTTCTATAAGGATCCAAATTGTGCGTCCTACATGAGCTACATTTTTCTATCAAATGGAATAGTAACCCTGGCAGTCAAAGCACTGTAGCCATGTACAGAGCATGCCATGCATTCAACTCTCCTAAGCAGGAAATGAGGTGGAAGCTTTAAAAGCCATATTAACACTTGAGGACAATTTAAAAAAGGATTAGGAACAGTTACAAGATTCTGGGGAAATTAACACAAATAGCCCCAATCTTCCCATCTATGAAACAGGAGGTGGAGTTTAGGTTTTCTAGTTTCAGTTATGAAGTTCTTCATAGATAGTTTTGTAGGTGTTTCTTCTTCTCTGCAATACTAGACATCAAGCCCAGGGCTTTAGGTTAGTGTTCCCCCCAGTGAGCTGCACCCCAGTTTTGAGTAAATTTGAATGAAAGGAGGGTGACAATGGCTTAACGTAGCTCGTGACACATCTCAGCATTAAGAGTTCAGGCTTGTAGTGGTTTGAAAGAAAATGGCCCCCACAGGGAGTGGCATTATTAGAAGGCGTGGCCTTATTGGAGTAGGTGTGGTCCTACTGGAGGAAGTGTGTCACTGTGTAAGTGGACTTTGAGGTCTTTTTTCTCGAGTTTCACTCAGTGTGACAATCAGTTGACTTCCTGTGGGCTGAAAGATGTAAGTACTCTCAGCTCCAGCACCACATCTGCCTGTACACTGGCTGCCATGCTCTCTGTCATGGTGAGAACTGACTGAACCTCTGAAACTATAAACGAGCCACCCCAAATAAATGCTTTCTTTTTAAGAGTCACTGTGGTCATGGTGTCTCTTCACAATAGAGAATCCTAAGAAAGGGCTGTCAAGGATAAACACTCTTAGGCCATTATTTTAATTCTCTACAAAAGAGCTATTTTAGACTCTTGTGTGATGAACATGTGTACGTGAGGTTGAAACTCTGTCGTGATCAGCTTGGCTTCACTACTGGAGGCCTGGGTTTCTCCATTTGCCTCAGGAAGGAAATGGATTATATGGTGGGCCACAGGTGCTGCTCTGACATTCCTAAGCAAAGCAGATCAGTTTTTCATCAATATAAAATTCAAAACTGCATACTAAGTTCATTTTCCTGAATGTGTGTGTGGGTGAATGCATGCATGTGTGTGTGTGTGCATGTGTGCGTGTGTATGGTATGTGTGTGCATAAGTGCATGTGTGTGCATGTGTGCGTGAGTGCATGTGTGTGTGCATGTGTGTGTGCCTGAGTACATGTGTGTATGTGTGCATGCATGGATACGTGTGTGTGTGTGCTTGTTGCTTGTATGTGTGTGTGTGTGTGTGTGTGTGTAGCTCAGAGGACAACATTCTGGAGTCAGTTCTCTCCCTCAACTCTGTTGGTCTTAGGACTTGAACTCAGGTCATCAGCCTGAGTGGCAAGCCCCGGGGTCATTGCACCTCTATAAATCGTTTTAAATCACTCCCCTGGGAGCAAAGCTGGGCTTGTTTAGTGTTTGAGATGAATTTCTTAATGGTGGGTAGAGAAATAAAGCATATGGTTTGAAGCCAATACTAAATGAAATAGCAATGGATATGTGGATAATAGATTGCAAAAATAACTTTAAGAAAGCAAGAACATTGATCACATTGAAATACAGGCATTCTCCTGAAAAACGTACAAGACAATAACTAATTCATTTTACTCTAATATAATAGGAGACAGGAATATATATGTCATATGCATCTTGAAATAGACTCAATCCTTTTGTTTTGAAAAAGCTTAACTGTAATCACTTTAAATAAAATGCTAAGGACATATTGGATTTCATACATGTTTTCTTGGATCTTAATTTCTATACATTTGAAAGGCCATGTGATATTAATTCTTATTATTTCCCTTGTCAGAAGTAACTGCTCACTAGTCATTGTTCTATAGACTCTAAACATTATCTTGCCTATTGAAATGCCAGGACCATTGGAGCTGGAGAAATGGCTCAGTGATTAAGAGCACTTCCTGCTTCTGCAGAGGGAATGGGGTTGCTTCCTAGCACCTCCATTGGGCAATTCACAACTGCATGTAACTCCAGCTCCAGGGGACTCAATTCCTTCTTCTGGCCCCCACTGGAACTGTACTCGTGTGCTATGCATACAATCGCACAGACCCATATATAAATAAAAATACTAGGTAAATCTTTAAAAGAATAAAACAAAATGCCAGGTTAAGGTTGGACAGTAGAATCATAAGCATTGGCCATAAAAATCTGCCCACTAAGTTCTAGAAAAACATAGTTCATGTTATTTTATCTTATTTAATCATAGAAAACATATTATTATGATTTAGCAAAGTAAGCAAAGTTAGTGAAGATATAATTAGGTAATCACCTAATCTTAAAATGATAGCAAAAAAATTATAAAGACATCAGTTTACCCCCAAACTGACATACAATTCAATAAAAGCTCATTCAAACCAAAATAGGACTTAAAATGAAGGAACTCATGCTAAAATGCTCATGGGTAGGTAAAGAGAAAGGACACCAAGGCAACTGTGAGGAACAGAGGTGGGCCATTTCTGTACCATTTCTCTTAAAGATACAGCTAGACTGGGGGTAGGGATAGGGTGTAGCTCAGCAGGTGTGCAAGGCCCTATGGTTCTAATTCACTCACACACACACACACACACACACAAAACGAGAGTGGGGTGGGGGTGGGGAGAGAGAGAGGGGAGAGAGAGGGAGGGAAGAAAGATGGAGGGAAGGTGGGAGAGAGGGAGGTTTCATGACAATGATACTGGGAAAATGAAAAAACATGAAGTAATTTAACATCTTGGAGAGCCTGTAAGAGTCTAGGAAGCAATCCACCATGTGTGGCAAGGTGACTTTTGATGGGAGGAAAGGCAGAAGAAGAGAGAACAAATCACCTTTAATAATGGTGCTGAGAGTGCTGGACACACAAGTAGATGACGAATCTTGGCACCAAGAAAACCTGGGCGGGAATCTTCATCAAAGACCACACTCGGAGTAGACCACACACCCATGAGTAGGAGTGTCACAAACTGGATGTAATGGAGAGGAAAAAAAGACACAAAGTCTAGAAGGTAGAGAAGGGGGTGGACCTTGGAGAGATCGTGGAGGGGATGGATATTATCAAACTATGTTGAACAAATTCTCAAATAACTCATATAAAGGTGGGGGAAAGAGATCTCTTTCACAGATACAGCACGAAACACAATGCCAAAAAGGAACATCGGTAACCAGGTTTTTATCAAGATAAAGACTTTTCACCCCTTGAAGAACACAATTCAAAGAAAGCAGAAACAAGTTGTTTTTTTTTTTTAAGGATTTCTATCCACAAATCACACACATGCTAAACTGCTTGCACTTGGAATGAATGAATGAGGAATTATACAAGTTGGAAGGCAAGAGAGAAAAAGTCAAAAGTCTGCACAGATACCAAGGAAGACAGATGAATTTCAAATATGCAAATTAAGAGTGATCCCACATGAGCGGTTTCTATAGAAACACAAGTTTTAAGAAAGGAAAACCAGACAGGTGTGGTGGTGCACACCATTAATCCCAGTACGCAGGAGACAGAGGCAGGCGGATCTCTGTGAGTTCCATGCCAGCCTCTTCTACAAAGCGAGTTCCAGGACAGCTAGGGCTGTCAGAGAAAACACAGAAACCCTGCCTTAAGAAAGAATGAGGGGGAGGGGAAGGAGGAAACAAAAAAGAAAGAGAGAGAGAGAAAGAGAAGGGGGAGGGAGGGAGGCAAGAAGGGAGGGAGAAAGGAAGAAAGGAAGGAAAGGAAGGAAGGAAAGAAAGAGGAACGAAGGAAGGAAGGATGAAAGAAAGGGAAAAGAAACCCAAAATGTAATAGCAGCAGCATCTGCTGGAGGTCACTCCCCCCAAAGAAAGAAAGTCAAGGCTATGATTTGTTGATAGCAGTGGGTCATTGCTGTGAGATTGCCGAGTGGTGCTGCTTTCCGGAAGGCTCTGAAGTGGTTTCTTAAGTTAAATATACTCCTAGGCATTTACATAAAAGGAATTAAAAAGGTCAGTTGCAAAAAGGTCTGAGCGAATGTGATTCTGGTAGGTTATTCAGAGTTGAAAAGTGAAGGAAACAGCTAAAGTCATCTTTAATTTGGGGATGGAGCTGAGCAATCTAAAGCTGGGGTATGTCCTTCCGAGAGAACATTACTCACCAATAAAGGCATGTTCTACTGGTGCATGCCACTACATGGATAAACTTCAGATATGAGAAATGAAAGAATCTAGATTTGAAATGCTAGATAATACATGATTTAATTTACATGGTACTCTATATGATACAAATCCTAAGACGAGAAAAAGATCCATAACTTGCAGGGGCCCCGGGTTGACTGCAGGGTTGAGGGTTGGGTAATAGTTGCTTGACTGTGTCCATCTGGCAACGGTGAAAGGACTGTACACTAGAAAGCGCGACGGACTTTTCTAACTGTAAAAGTTATACTTTAACTTAAAATGGAGTAAAACAATCAGTTCTTTGTACAGTTTGGGCTTTTGGGTGAGTTTGTTCACAATGAAGTATATACTAAATCTAAATAGAAAAAAGTCTGAATAACCCAATGGGTGAAAGAAATCAAGGCAGGGATGCTTGAGAACTGAGACAAGGAAGGAGGGTAAATTCCGAGGCCAGCACCTGCGGTCTCACCAAGAATCAGCTGAGAAGTGTCTTGACAGGTCAGTTTATTTTTCTAAGTCTTGAAAATGTATTTAGGTAACTCAATAAAAAATGGCTCAGTTCCTTAATTGCTAAAATATGCATAAATGGAGAATGTGCAGATCTTATTCTGCAAGTATGTCTTCAGTGTAAGAGAACTCTGGAACTACACATTAGCTTTGGAGACGCGAGAAGGGACAATAGAGGGCATGAGGCATAGGAAAAGGGAAGGAATGACTGTGTATCAAACAGAGCTATACACACAGCAACATCACACACAGGCGGTGACTACAGGCAGGGTAAAGATCAGCTTGCTGAAGTGGAGAAGAGAAAATCTAGTCTCACACACACAAAACCAGCTCTTCGGGAAGGGGACTGTCACCCTGCAACGCACACTCATTTTTTTTTATTGGAGTTGTTCAAATCATTGTAATATGGATTATTCTTGGGCCATACTTCACTAGTAGGAAATCTGTTTTACACATTCCTTAACCTGAAGGCTTCTCCAAGCCAGCTTCGCCCTGCACTCTGATCCAGTCAAGGATAAACTCCTCCAGGATATTTTGCTATGTAGTTGGCACCAGGTCAGAAAGTAGACATTTGGCATCCATGCAGAAGCTCAGGTCTTTCCCTTCCCATGTTGCAGACCAACCCACTAAATCTCCTTAGGTCTCAGCTCTCTGAAGGGATTTCAGAACACGCTTTCCATAGACAGCTTCAAAGTTTTTCTTGAAAAAAAATTGGAGTTTATTTCCAGGTCCACAACTTGAACATTCATCCATCATTCATTAATAACTCATTCAACCAATATTTATTAAAGACCTTCTAATATATCCCAGCCAGGTTCCTAGGAGTTGGGACTTAACAATCATAGGGCCAGACTCACTAACAGGGGAGGGAAAGAAATACCTAAACAGAACAATAAAACGATCAGCAGAGAAGATAAATATGTCTGAAGGAAAACCTAAAGCATTTAGCAGTAATCAGATTTCAGACCCATACACGGTATGCACGAGTTTCTTGCTCACCCTGTCAATCAAAGATAGAACTGACTGAAGAAATTCTGCTTGCACCTCTTGTGTGGAATGTAGGAGAATTCAATGAGATGCAAATATTCCGACTTGTCACAAACTCGAACTGGCCACAAATCACTTTGCATCATTTCAGCCTTCCAGGATTGCTTCCTCTCCGGAGTTATCATATCCACATAGATACAAGTGAGCGTTTGGTTTCCCATCATTCCTTCTGTTGTTCAAAACAGTGTCTCCTGTATCCCAGTCTGGCCATGAACTCACTATGTAATTGAGGATGACCTTGAACTCCTATTCCTCCTGCTTCTGCTTCTCAAGTGCTGGGATTGCAGGTGTGTGCCCTCGTATCTATCCAGGTTATGCAGTGTTGGCGAGAGAACCCAGGATTTCCTGGGTGCTAGGCAGGCACTTTGCCAATACAGCCACATCCACAGCCTCCAAGCCTGGGTTCTGTTGTTTAGATCCAGGTTTATGCGTTTGCTCTCCCTGTTTCTCATTCTTCAGAAAACAAGCGACTCTAGCGAAATAGCCCATTGTTAGGGTGTCATAGTCAGACCATATTGGGATGACAGATTTGCAAGAGGATTGAGTTGTCAGAGCTGATCGATATACACCTTGGTTCTGACAATGCCAAACCACTTAAATGGCTTTGCCCTCCGCCATGTTTCCTGCCTCAGACCCCTAAACACAACTGTGTCAGAGCTGTGGAGAGTCAAGGGTGCCTTCCTGCTTTAAGTGAGATAATCAATTTATAGTCCTTTCTGAAGGCCTCTGTAGTGAAAGGGGAGCAGGCCTGCTTTTCGTCCCGCCCAGCTCCTGCACGGCT
>LOJH01026792.1:8183-18277 GCA_001685095.1 Ellobius talpinus
GGCAGGGCTACATGGCTTCTCCCTGACTCTTCCCTTCTTTCTCCCAGCATTCATCCTAGTTTTCCCTGCCTACCTAGTGCTGCCTTGCTATAGTTCCAAAACAGTTTCTTTATTAATCAGTGGTACAGAGGGTGATCCCACATAACCTGCTCTTTTCTGTTTAAATAAAAAAGGTTTGAACTTTAACATTTCTATCAATAAACAAGATCCATACCAATGCAAACCTCTATAGCATATCCCCCTTTAAATGTAAACAAACATAGACATTATTTGGGAATACGGGCATAGTTCTTCTACAAACTGCTTCCTGCTGTTTATTGGGCAAAGTAATTTTTTGAGGGGTGTTCAAGGTGACTTTTCAGATGGTCTTGGTTCATCAAACCACGTAAGTCTAGAAGCAATCTGCAGACTCTCATCTTCTGTGGAAGCAAAAAAAAGAACCTCTTTTCCAAAGCAGCATATCCTTAGATGCATATTTTGAAATCAAAATACATTAAAGATATATGTATGTATATATATATATATTTCTATACATCTATCTATATATTTATCTCTATATATCTATATCTATATATGTTCTGGTTTAGCTTAGTAACCCATACAGTGAAATGGATCTCTGAACTTAACTCATTCACAGTCAAAATATTCAAAGAAAACACAATATTATTCATAATCCAGACTCTCCGTGTATTTTCCATCTTTATGTGCCTTATTCTTTTTTACTTCTTTTAATCTATGACTGTATGTACTTTGTCTTTTTAAAGACTTTACCTTTTTTAAAAAAAACATTTATTTCTTTTTATAACTGTCTATATTCTTTTTCTTCTCCCTCCCAAGCCAATTTATCCAACATTGTGATCCATTTAGAGGTCTTTTATGTCTGAATATGTCCTATTGTGTATCTGTAATTCTTTACTGCACAGGAGCACTTCTTAAAATGATAGGTGCTTCTTAAAACTTAAGCTGCACCATTGCTAGGGGAAACACAGTGCTGTCTGCTTGCTCCTCCCAGTCAGACATAGCAGAGCTGTTTGCTGCCTCTGAGAGCTATGCTCATAGCCCCATTTTAGGCACACAGTCAGTCTATGTTGCCATTAAGCAAATTGTAACAGTCTGGTCACAAAAACCATTTAAATGCTCCATAGCCAGACCTCGTCAGAGTTCAAGCTGGCAGCGCAGCCTAAAAACCCTGCGTTTCAAAACAGAATGGCTTGTTTTCCTGATAACCATGAATCAGGAAGACCTCTCTTAAAGGAGCAATGTCTCTGCTTGCTTCTCGCAAACAGAACTCATCTAAAAAATGCCACTACCAAACCATGATAAACTCTGTTCCTTTTTTGTCTAGGATTTTTAAGTTTTCTCAGGTTTTACATGGATTTAGTCCACTGTGTTGGGCTGTGTTTTCATACCTATATCCCCAGCATTTTTTACAATGACCTTTCAGTTACTGTCTCAGTTTCACTGTATGTATTCAAAGGTATTAATCAGTAGTTTAGTTAAATATAATAAAAAAATTACTGGTGTCTAATGTTTCTGATCTGGATAGGAAGATGACACATGACTGTTTGCAGAAGAAGTAGCCTATTAGGAATGGGTGCTATAAAGCCAGAAATAAGGCTCACAGTGGGAGAAAGATTAGATGAAAACCATGTAATTTATGGAGATCAAAACATGGTGTGACATTAAAGGGTGGAGAGACTTCCTTCTTTAAACTGGGGAGGAACTTCATTAATAATGAGAAAAGAGAAAAAGAAAGAAAGAAAGAAAGAAAGAGAAAGAAAGAAAGAAAGAAAAGAAAGAGGGTTCTGTTGGGAAACTCACATAATATAATGTAGTTCAACACAATATAAGTGAAAAAGACCATTGAAGACCCAGGCACTCTAAGTTTAGAACTATCAATTCACAGCACAGACTGCTTCTTTACTCTCTCCTCAAGAGCTGAAAGGTGTGGCCCAATTCATCCAGGCTGTGGGATCTGGCCTACAGGTGCAGGCTCCTGTTCTAACAATATTCATCTTCCTCTTCCTACCAGATAAGGATACTATTTGGCAGCCAATATAATCCAAGAGGCTATGTGGTGGACTCTGGATCCTTACCACCATTTCCTGCTCATAGCTACTCTTTGCTGTTATAGAAAGGGAAGTGAAAAAACAGGGAATTCTTGCATCAGAATAACCCAGAACAACCCACTAGAAACAACCCATGTCCTGAGTTCTTATAATTTCCCATCGTTATACTTGTCTTGATGTTCTTGAGGCATTGAACTCACCGAGAATCTCACCCCCACCTGCCAATTTTCTTGCTCAGAAAAATATTTGTTCCCAGACTGTCCTGCAAAATAAGACAGAATGTGACTTCAGACCCTTTGTTTATACATTATATGTGCTCCTTTGGAACCAGGAAAGGTATCCCTCTATCTTCTGCTCAGATGGCAGATTATCCCACCATACCATCTATCCCATTTTAATCCTTTAAATTTCTTGAGTGAAAATCATGCTGCCATTTCTTTCTCCCTCCAGTTTGTGAGTCATATAATAACTTCTCTGAGCACATTAGAGAACTCTTTTCCTGTGCCTAAGATGAGGGAAAATGACCCCTTATTTCTACTCCAGCCTTAGAAATATGGGAAGGGATTATCTCCACAGACAGAACTATGGACAACATGAGCACAAAATCTTACCCTCTCCCTTTTCCTGTTCTCACTCAGTGTGATGGCAAATCAGGTCTATGTCTCTATCTAACTAAACCCAAGCAATGCTACCCATCATGGCAGTGTTCTTGGTATCATCATTTGAATGGGAAGACCTACCCTAAAGCAAAATATTTGAAGTGAGAAGACCAGAAGAACTGCCATGAATCTTGGTTGTACCTTCTTGTGGCATCTCACATACAAGGATAAGGAAGAGAGATGATTTTTGTTTCTTACTTTCCTCCCTTTACTTTTTGTGAGACATTCATCATCCTGCTGCTGAGGTATTTTTTTCCTGGTATTATCTTCTTTGGGATTCCAATGTATACTGAAGGCCAACTGAAGTGTCCACCCTCTGGGCTACTGAATTACTGGGCTCTTGACCTTTCTGTAGGAATACAGTCATTGCTGGAAGAACTCAACCATACTCTATAAGCCATCCTAATAAAGCACACCAAGATACAGAAACGCACATATATACATGGATGCATGCACACATTTTATTATTATAGCTCACAACCCTGGCTAAGATACTCTACTTTTTTCTTTCTAAGTATTCTGTACCAGAAAAGAGAAATTAATAATAGATGGTTGCAGTACTGTTACTGGATAACATAGAATAAATTAGATCAGATTTGGCATCCTGAAGCTCATACTCATGAAATGAACATGAAAAAAATTTATCCAGAAACAGGAGAGACAAAAATTTCCCAGATGAAGGACAAGAGACAGGACAATGAGTGCAAGGAAGTAGCTTTTATACCTAGAATTCAGACGACGTGGAAGAGGTCTATTGAGAGGAGTTATTAGAGTCATTGTGGGGAAATTATTTCTGTTCTGAAATCAAGGGGGATCTGTTGGTATATAACTGGAAAATGGAATAATTACAGCACTTTTAAAACCATAAAAATAATCTTGGTTTTAAAGGAAGCATTTGGTGTGAGAAGAACAGGCTGAGGTACAGGTTAAGGTGTAGATGGGGAACTTGTTTAAAAGAAGTTGTAGTCCAGACTAGGTGTTGGCAGTTGACACTGAGAACAGACCTTTTAAGAAGTTGCTTTTGGCAGGCACAGCCTACTTGGCTCGTGGAGGAATCAAACCAGTCATAATTTCTGGATTTTTATTTGGGGAAAAACAGATAGATGACTTTTGCCACTCACTGAGACAGAAATGTTAGAAAAGTAGCAGATCTATAAAAGATGCTTTAAACATATATTTTAAATATTCACTACCTGGAACTAATCCCATTTTGCACTGTTGTAATACAACTGAGGTCAGAATCTGAGCTTTTCTAACTTAGCCATTATTGTTAAAACTGTATGCAAACCGCAGTGTTTGAGTATTTATTCGACACATAAGACTGCTGCTGCAGTTATAATGACCATGAAAATAGGAATATTTTAAATATTTAATAAATGTGTTTGCCTAGTATAAAATTTAATCCAATGGATGAAAAAATGCTTAGTAAAAGAAAGTTATTGTCAGCAGGGAAAGAAATATATAAAAATAAAGGAAAATATAAATTGTAGTTAAAGATAGTTTTACTTTGTAACGTCTTTTTCTCATTTTAGATGCAATACGAAGTGGTTCTATATATGGGGAAGAAAAAAATCAAGTTTTTAGTATATTGTGAAAATAATATAGTTATTCTTCATACACCTACCTGGGGGCTTTAAAACTTAAGTTAGAGTGAATAGAGACTTCTTGTTATTTTGAAAATTATTAGCTGATAATAAATGCTTTCATTTCTTACAATCTTTGCAGCTGAAGCTGTTTCACATATTTAGTACTTAAAGTACTTAAGGAAATTACTTAGAGTAATTTAAAGAAATTACTTGAAAATACTTTGAGAAATGAAATGATTTATATGTCAAAATGAAAATAGAACAAGGAAATAGAAATAGAACAAGAAAAAAAGACACTAAACTCCAATGGAATGTCAGATATTACCTTTCAAAGCCTAGGAGCGATTCCTTTGAAATTCTGGATAGGAGGCGCAGGCCTTCTCTCTAAACATGTCTGTACATGGGGGAAGCTGGCAAAGAACAAACACTTGGGCACAAAACAAATACAGTATTGGGAGGGTCCAGAGGGAGAAAAGAAAAAGGAGAAATGTTGGGACTATATTACAATCTCAAAAAAAAGAAAAAGTAAAAAAAAGAAAAGAAAAAGAAAAATAAGAATTAACTGCAGAATAGAATGAATGTAAAACCATGAATGAGAAAGAAAATATTTTAGATGCATTTTTCTTAGTATTATTGCTGTTGTCCTTTAAAATAACCTATTTATTCCATGCTTCAAGTGTTATTTGTGGAAAGGATTTATAAGGTGGGAAATTTTCCCTTGATACCTCATGTCTAAATGTTCACTAATAGTATTATTATTAAATATGAGAGATAGGATTATCTAAGTAAACATGTTTTGTGTTGGTCTATGAATGGCATTAAAATGTCAAGACAATAGGGAGAAAAAGTAGAATAATATCCAAATGATAAATAAAAGAATTAAATACTTGAAATATTCACATTAAATTTTTTATCCAGATTTTATTCATTTTTATCAAAATGTTACCCTATGTTACTTTTTACTCCAGTTCCATCCTAGTTTTATGGTTTTTTATTGTTATTCTTTTCTGAAAGTTTTGCTGACCCTCACATAAATTTCTATGAATGTAAAAGCACAAGAAACCATTGCAGTAATCTAGTCACAATGTTGTTAAAAGAAAAGTGGCATGGAGAGTGGGGTTTGACATGGCCTGCTTTGATTTCAAATGTAGGTAAAAGTTTTCTACTCATTATATGTTTTTTTAATAGCTGGCAATACTTAAAGATATTCAAAACAATAATTATAATTAAAATTCAGATAAACTAATATTCTTGATTATTTATTCTTCCCATACACACAGTGTAAATAAGCAGGATTATTTTGTTTTCAAATTTGTTGCATACAGCTCAAACACAAAATACACAATGGGCTATCCGAATAGCAAGGCATACACATAACACTATTAATAAATGACAAGAAGAGAAATTGAGCTATAATATTTAAATTCAAAATTAAAAAATTATTTATAAGACCAATTATTTTTGTACAGTAAAAGTACCAAACATTTCTTAAAGATATTACGTATATCATGTTTCCTGTTCTATCAAATTATTACAGCCTGATGATAATCCTATAACCATAGTGTGTTGTCTCTTTTTAAGAAAGAATGGAAAAAGAAAGATATCTTTAAGCAAAACAAGGAACTAGATGCATTAATTTAGTTTAAAACTAGCTTTCAAATGACCTGAAACAGCAGACTGAAATGCAGGTTTATGTTTGAGACTATGAAGTTTCCTTAGTCATGAATCTGGTTGTGGAATATCTGAGTCTTCAGATCAGGGCTGCTGTGGGCTGAAATCAAGGTTTCTGTTTAAATTCTTCTATCATGTCCACCTCTGAGTTGTTTTAAGCCTATGTCCACAGAATTCTGTCCTTAAGTCTAAAGGCTGAGCTCCTCTCTTTCTTGCACGATGGTGTACCAGGATTGCTTTAGGCTATCAAGCTCCTCACTTCCCCATACTTTTGACAATTCAGGAAAATCCCTGTCTTCCAATGTCTCCATTTTTCTATAAAGACACATTTGATTATAACAGATCCACTCAACATAGTATCCATTGAAATAGATTCAAAACAACTGTTTAGGAATTTTAATTAAATCTACAAAATCCAATTGCCACATAAAAGTAATAGCTCCACTGAAAGATAAATAATGCTATTCAAATTCTGTTCATATTTGAGGAAATCAAACAGTCAGGAGGAAAAATACAAGGGTAGGATTCTTGGGAGTAATGTTAAGTTTCATACATTACCCTAGGTTCAAATCTTGAAATAACTTCCTTAACAATTGCTATTCAAAATAGTCCCCAGTGCTACTTACCAGATTGTCTGGTTAAACATAAATGATCACATAAAATGAGGATTAAATATGTTGTAGAAACTTAACTCAGCCTCACAATGATAGGAATTTTGACATGTACTACTACATAGATCAACTTTGAGTATGTGCCAAATAGAATTAGCCGGCCACAAAAATAACAATTATTCTATCACCCCACTTAGATGCCATAGAGACCAAAAGTACATGGTGCTAGGTGGGTGGGTGTGCATGTGTGCGAGTGAGATTGACATTATCATTTGCTGGCATTTACAGTATTTAGATTAGCTTTACAATGATATGAATACACTTTGTAATATAAACATATGATCCATAAAATATAAACATAGCTCTGCAGCTATAGACAGCCTTCAACATCTAGGATTTTTCTATTTAATAGTGTAGCTATCTCTTCTTTTGGGGTCTGTATTGTCAACCAACATTATAAAAGTGGTTTACGTCCCCACTGAGAACCCCTAGCTGTAGATGGCCAACAGAAAATGAACTCAAGGACATCTCGGGAGGTGCTTTGTCCCATAATGTTAACTCATGGCATGCTCTTTCCTACCTTAAAGGTCATACCTTTATACATACATTATGGCTTCCGGTATTGGGGTTTTATGGTATTTAGTGTGCACGGGTTTCTCTGCATCTTTATTTGTTCTTAGGTTTTTTTTTTTCCTTTGGCTCCTTTTCTTTTTTTGGCTATACTGTCATATTCTAATTTGTTCAGTTTTTTTAACTTATTTTATTCTAATGTTGTTCCTTAGATGTCTGTTTATTTTCTATTGAGAGACGAAAAGGGTATGGATTTAGATGGGAGGTGAGGTGGGGAAGAAACTGGGGGACTAATGAAAGGGAAAACTGTAAAAAAGAGTATACTTTATGAAAAAACTTTATTTTTGATAAATTAAGTTATAAAATCACCAAATAGCTATCCCATGTTCTGTAGTTATCAGAGAGGCTCTATTGAGACAATCCCCTTGCTTGATCCTTAAAAGTGGTTTAGATACTTAAAAAAATAGATTGAATAAAACACCTTGCTAAATGTATGGAATTATAAGAGACACTGATAGTCCCTGGGCAAAGATGTTTCATATATAAAAGGTACATGTCCTTAAAGAAAGATAAACTGAGCCTATATGGAGACTTTTATAAGATAAACTAAAGAAGATAAACTTCAGAGTATAGTTTGGAAAACAATTCTGAAGATAGCCTAATAATGCCCCCCATGATGTTGACCTAACAAGGGTAAGCAACTGGTTATTTTTCTCATACATTCTGGGAAGGGAATGGATGCACTTGGTTCCAGAGATAAGTTCCGATTTTAAAAATCCTCATCATTGTGCAACATGTGATAGAGAAGGGTTTAATCGACTAATTCACTTGTAAATAATAACATAAAATTATGTTCAGTAAGTTGCCTGGGACCTGGGATCTGTGCAAGAGTGCGGACTTGAAGCCTGGGCACTGTATCAATTACTTTTCTATTTGTCTTTTTCTGACACAGGGTTTCTCTGTGTAGCCTTGGCTGTCCTGGAACCAGATCTAGATCAGGTTAGCTTCGGACTTAGAGACCTGCCTGCCTCTGCTTCCTAAGTGCTGGGGTTTATTAAAAGTGTGTGTCACCGTGCCCAGCTTGTCACTTACTTTTTTACTCTCCGTGACCAAACGATTGGCCAATAAACACCTTAGTGGAGGAAGGAATTTTTTGACCCTGACTTGTTATGTACAGTCCTGGTGGCCATGCATCGCAGCTGTTGGTTCCATGGTGGCAAGAACAGCCTGAGCACGGGGTTGTGACTCCTTACCTCCCCTAAGAATACAAAGTTCAGGTGATTCTAGTGTTAATCCGAATGATGGACTTAGACTTCATCACTCAGCTGGTGAGAGGGGACCGCCTATGTCCAGACTGGGTCTTCTGCCCTCCTCAGTAGCCTTCACTGGAGACCTTCTGACAGGTGTGCCCAGAGATGTGTCTCATGGTCGACTTTAAATCCGCTCATGCTGCTGTAGACAGCCATGACATATTTTACTTGGCCTTATGATATAAAGCCGCCTCCTCCAGGTTTTCTGAATCTGCAAGTTAGATGTGAATTACTTTTCTCTTTGAGATGCGCCTTGCTCTTTCTCTAATTTGCATCTGCTTTCCCTTGTCAACTGTGGGGATTCAGTTTAGTTTAACACTGAAACCTCTCTGCTCTAGTTCTACCATCACCTTTGAGCAAAGGTGCTCACAGTTAACTAGGTTTACCTCTATGTGTGCTTGTTTATTGATGTTGATGTATCAAGACAGGGTTTCTCCTTGCTGCCGTAGCTGTCCTAGAACTCGCTCTATAGAGCACCTTATCTGGAACTTGGAGATCTGCTTGCCTCTGTCTCCTGAGTGCTGGGATCAAAGGTTTGCACCCCCACATCTGGCTATATGTGGTTTATGTAGGGTAATTTTCAGAATTATTTAAAATTCAATAGAATGTTTGCAAATTTTGGAAATATTATACATTATGCACATATATACAAAATGGGAGTAAACAATACAGAAGTTTTTCAAAGAATATACATTGTAATCAGCTATGTCTTCCAGATTTTTACTTTTAAATAGATAAAAATGAAAGCATATTTAAGACTGAAAAGTGTCTATAATGTCAAAACTTATAAGTATATTGTGATTAGAATAGATGAGGGGATCCCTTTTTTTTTCTGTTCAAGACTACACAGTCAAGTATTTTCCAAGAGGAAATAGAACTTTTCAGATATTGTCTGAGGCAGCAGGGAATTTTCCATTAGTAAGTTCTAAAATGAGTCTATAAACAACTGTGTCATAAAATATATTTTATGTTTATGTTGAGCCTAATTTCTATGTATCTTATAATGTTGTATTTTTCTGTTGTTAATTCCTCCATGTAGATTTTATTTAGTTAATATAATGCATTAGAACACTACTTTTATGTTACTGCTAAGATGTATTAAGCATGGTGAAAAACTGTATACTGAATTTTTGTGTAAAGTTTTATATTCTGAGATTTTCCTTAATTAAGAATATATTCTCTTTTCCTTTTTATAAATTTGATGGTTTTGATGGTCTGTTACATAGACCATATAGGCTGGCCTCAAACTCAAGACCCTTCTGCCATAATTCCCAACATTCTGAGGTGACCAGTAGGTACCTCATACCCAGCCTAATTGTTTGTTTTTGATATTCTTTTTCAAAATACACACCAACATCTATAAGTTCAATATGAATAATGAATATGCTATATGTTTTGAAAACTGTTCAAACATTTTAATCATATAGAGCTAAAGGCAGAGAGAAACTTCAGGGTGGGGTAGACTTCATCTAACTGTGGAAACAAATTGATTGTTTCAAACCTCAATAGAATAGGCAAAAAAAAAAATTAACTTGAAGGCAACTTTACTTAAGTATTTACCCCGACTGTGAAAAACAAAAGAGGGAATAGGAGAGTAGGAGAGTCCAGTGGGGGCGGG